>JARHVA010002135.1:515000-800000 GCA_037957365.1 Torreya grandis | reverse complement strand
ATAGATTAGTTAAGTAATAAGGTTAGGTTGTTGAAATTGAAAAATAAGAATGTTTAGTGATTAAAAAAAAATTTGTGATAAGGGTCATCCACATAAATCTAAAATAATGATAGTTTAGAAGTGTGTATTTGAGCATAGGTTGGGTGTAAAAAAGGAGTGGTCACAAGTGCATTATTTTAGATACAAATGTTAATTTTAGTGTCTACATTTTCCACCCATTTTATACTTGTAATTCAATAAGATGAAAGAACTAAAGTAAAATGAAAAGTGCATACCTGTACATACCTATAAAGAATAATCTTGAATGTGGATCCCATGTTCAAGCTAAGATTCACGTGATCCTATAATGAAACATGTATGAATTGATCCTTACATATAATGAAATATGAAAATAGATACTATATATTATAGATTAAATTAGAAGGCACAAAGACACTTGTTTGAGTATGCAAACCATTGTGTTTTTTGGCACAAAATTAGTGATTGATGATGGAATTTTTATTTCTTTATTGAAACACTTAGATTGGACCACGCATGCCCCAATACTCATTAATAGGAGAGTGTGTTTAAGAACTAAAGGGTGTGATTGAGTCTATCACTTCACACTTAATGTAGGAAATCATAATGTGGGATCTATGTATGAATCTAGAAAAATATTTGTTTTGTGAAATTAGTAAAAAAAGAGGTTAATAAACCATTGTAGAATAATATGATTCATTATGGATCTGAGACCACACCCTACACTATCTTACTTTTCTTATGATCAGCTACAAAGCATATTCATCATTATACCACTCATTACACAGATGTACAATTATCCCCATTTCTCCCTTTTATTCTCCCTCATCTTAAGTACACATATGATTAGTCTTGATATCACATAATTACTTATGGGAAAGTCTAAATATTTAGAATTTGACATTGTATTTAAGTAATTATATCTTGTAACCAAAGCATAAGTTTATTTTTAATTTTCACTTATATCACTCATGTTTGTTCATTCTGAATCCATATGGAGGAGGAATAAAAAAACCATAAAAGTTAAAATCCATGTCATTTAAAAAGGCAATGATCAAAAGTCAAAATAACAACAAAATATATGTTTATTCTTTAGCAAATCTCTTTTTCTATTTGAATTTCAAACTCCATAGTTTGCCTCATAATATATCCAAGGTCTATTAGGGTACAGTAGGCAAGTAGACCGAGATAGGAGGTCTTATTATAATATCTAGTGCTACCTCATTTCTCATGCAATTACCCAAACTTCATAGTAGATCGACAACTCTATAATGGCTTCTGAAGAATGAGGAACATGTCATTGGAATGTAGGCCCATTTTACTTTTATTCTATATATTACCTTCATGAGATGATTTAGGTACTTCACTTATTATTTAGAAGCTTTGTGTCTACTAGTTTGAGTATCTTATGTCTTTATTATCCAAAAAATTTCTAGCACTTTCCTATTTGATTATTATGTCTCATGCCTACTAAGGATTGTTACAATGCCTATTTAATGTTTTTCATTCCATTTTTATGTCATATCATTCCCAATATTCCTCCTTGATGAATATTACTTCATATCTAATCATACCTCTTTGGTTCTCCATTTGTGAGTTGCAATGTAAGAACTTGGATAAGACTAGGCCTTTCTCATAAAAAATTCCTTATCTCCTATAAAAAAATTAATATTTTTATACCTCATTGGTTATCTATTTGTGAGTTTAAGTATAAGATCTTGGATAGGATCAGGGTTTCCTCAAAAAAATTCCTTGCTTCCTATAAAAATTATGTGCCATATTTTATCACAAAAAAACCATATTTAGTTACATTAGTGATTAATACAAACCCTAAGTTTGGTTTATCACTCTCATTCTTTCACATATATGTCTTATTTACATATCTTTGTTGTGTTTCTTTTACATTGATATTTCACTTTCTATACATATCCTTGTTTGTGTTCTTAACTTACATTGAAATTTTCTTATATTTCCTATTTACCTATCTTTGTTTGTGTGTTTTACCTTTGGTATTTCATATTTTCATATCTTTGTTTGTGTTCTTCACTTACATTGATGTTTTATTTTTTCACCTCTTACATATATCTTTGATTGTACTTTTACATTTACATTTCTATTTCTCATTTCCATATTTCTTATCTTTGAATTACATTTCATTAATTTATTACATGTGTTATCTCTTTCTTATTTTTGTTTTCCATTTGTACTTCCATTTCCTTTTTCAAATATTTTATTTTAATTATTTTTAACCATGCGTTTGTGATGGAATCACACTTGTTTCTCTTCACATCATCTATTATCCTTATTCCCTCCCCATTTTACTCTTTTATTATTATTCTCATCCATTTTCCACTTCACATACACATTTTTCATTGCCATACCACTCTCTTACTAATGTTCTCATTATCCATTATGATTTTACCTTTCATTTATGCCTAAATTGCATATTTGGCATGATTATTCATAGACATTACCCTAGTTTTCAAGCATGGACACCACATGAAACTTACTCATCATAGCCAAAGGTGAAGTCAACCAAAACATAGTAACTAAAATAAATAAATTATGCCCTAATTTCCTCCTAGTTCAAAATACATGGTGACTTATTATGAAAACTTTTAAAAAATAAAAATCCAAATTTCCAAGTCACAAAACTCTTTTAATTTAATTTATTTGGTGATTTTACCCTATTTCACCCCCCTCCCCCATTAGGTTACCAAAAATGGGTATAAACATATATAACTCACACAAGATCTACAAACACCCAATACTCCAATAATCTAGTAAACACCACATAGTTTAGTTCATATTGAAATTTTAAGAAAACACAAATAGTCATTACATAGACTTCATGTATTATGATAATAAATATAAGTAATGAACTCAAAAAAAATACAATCAATATTTACTAACTACAAGGAAACATAATGAAAAGAAACACTCAACATTGTTTTGGAATACTTATTCTCATTTGTTTCATTATAAACCATCAAGAGTGTAGTGTGTGTGTGTGTGTGTGTGTGTGTGTGTGTGTGTGTGTGTGTGTGTGTGTGTGTGTGTGTGTAGATTTGATTTGTTATGCAAGCTAATATTAAGATTATCAATTATTATAATTAGTTCTACTATGACCACCCTAGATCTATAACTTGTAAACTCTAGTCCAAAACATGTGAAGAATCAACTATATATTTCTTAAGATAATATATATGAAAAACATTATGCAATTGAGCTAAAGTTTGTGGCAAATCAAGTCTATATGCTACAATATTGATCAATTATATAATCTCAGAGAGTCCCACATATCATGGTGATAATTTATCTAATTTCCCAAAATTAATAACACTCTTTCGGGGTTTGAGTCACAAAAAAACCTTATCTCTAACAATGAATTGCCTTATTATTTTTAGATCAACATAACTTTTTTTATCTATCATTAGCTTTAGCCAATATTTGCCTTATTAAATTTATTTTTTATTCCATTTAAATGAGCATATCGGGTCCAAAGACCACTCTATTTCTAATTTATCCTAGATGATTGGTGTTTTACACTTCCTACCATACAATGCCTCAAAATGATCCATTTTCAATGCTAATTGGAATATTTTTTATAATAAAACTAAACCAATGGTTGCTATTCCTCCCATTTATATTTATAATCCATGTAATACATCCTCAAGAGATCCTCTAAAATCTAATTCACTCTTTATATTTTCCCATATGTTTCTAGATGGTAAGTTTTATTGAAGTTCCACAACACACCCAATGCTGAATTAAGAGTTTTCCATAAGATTGAGGTCATTATAAGGTCACTATTATAAATTATGTTTTATAGAAACCCGTGTAATCTATATAACTCCTTTACAAAACTTTTTGAAAGAATTGGTGCATCATATGTCAGATTACCTAGAATCAACTATACTACTTTGGTGAGTTTATCCACAACTACCAATATCATGTCATGAATATTCATAAACATAGGAAATCCTTGGAAAAATTACATGTTAATAAATTTCCACTTACATTTTGGTATAGAATGTGGGTACAAAAATGCAGCAAGATGCATATATTTAGCCTTGACAAGCTAACATTCTAAGCATATAGACATAAAGTCTACCACTACCCCATTGTATATATTAGTTCATTTTCAATTTCTAGAGTCTTTTTTAAGTTGATTTGGTCTTTTTAGGTTGTTAATAGTCATTAAAAAGCTGTCAAATTTGAATTTGAGGTGTTTTGGGCATTTTCCCACCAAAACCTTGATTTAAATTTTCAAAACCATCTTGTAAAGTTTAAGGAGATCTCTAATTTCTTTAAAGAAGTCTCCAATTTTTTTTTAGGTGGTTAGGTTATAATAAAGGGTTAAGAGTGTTTATTACCCACATGACTCACATGATGAGTCATATATTGAGGTGTGGAGCTAAAAGCTTCACCAAATGAGTGTTTTGCAGGTTGCAGGATTTACACAGTCACCAGCGTCGGTCAGGAGCGACCGACGTCGGTCAGGAGCGACTGACATTAGTCAGGAGTTGACCAGGAGATGCCAACGTCGATCATGGATTGGCCAACATCAGTCATAGGTAGACAGGCAGGGACCAATGTTGGTTATCTATGCATCCAGAATGCTATTTCCGTGGACAAGACAGAATGTTTGCATGAGAGGATTAAGTGTTAGTCTTAAGTCCGCATCTCTATCTTTAGTAAAACTGATTTGAGCCCTTGATTAGGAGGTGCATCTAATAGTTGTAAATGCATGCTCATGTTTCCTAATATTATATATAGTATTAGATCTTCATAGCTTATTAAAAAGTGGAACAATACTGTATAATACATGTATATGTGTATCATTCCAGGTTGTTGGAATTGATTGTAATTGAGAGAGAGAACTCTTGAGGGAAAGAGATCTAGAAAGAGATCTATACATTTGAGAGACGTGTGGAAGAAAAGAAGTTTCTTCAATTGTATCCCTTCTGTAAAGAGTTTAATACAATTTTTTAGGGTGGTTTCTTGTATCTCTATTTCTTTGCTATTTCTGATTCTAGTTACTTATCTTTCTAATTTATTTCTGCATTTAGTTGCTTGCATAATTGTAATCAAGATTGTTGGTTGATCCCCAACAAGTGGTATCAGAGCATTTATGTTCTAGGTGCCTGACAAGTGGTATCAGAGCTCAGGTTCACTAACAGGTGGTTCAAATCTATTTAGTATGTGTTGATTACAGGTTACTCACAAAGGTTTCTATTTGAGTGGGAGAAGCAATGGCAGAAGAAAGTAAACTGAGAATGGAGAATTTTAATGGCAAGAATTACCAATTATGGAGAATGCAGATAGAGGATTATCTATATTAGAAAGATCTATACTTACTGTTAGGTGGAGTTACTAAGAAGCCCATAGACATGGAAGATGAAGAATGGGAAGTTCTTGATAGAAAGGCTCTTGGATCTATAAGATTGAGTCTGGCATCTATTGTGATATCTAATTTATCACAGGCAAAGTCAATGGTAGAGTTAATGACTACTTTAGCAAATTTATATGAAAAACCCTCAGCTTCTAATAAGGTATATCTTATGAAGTAGTTATTTAATTTGCAAATGCAGGAAGGTGGATCTGTATCTAATCATCTAAATGATTTCCATGGAATTATAAATCAATTAAATTCAGTGAAAATAGTGTTTGATGATGAAATTAAGGATCTATTAATCTTATTCTCATTACCTAAAAGTTGGCATAACTTGGTAATGGTAGTTAGTAATACTACATTTGCTTCAAATATTTTAAAAGTAGATGATGTTGTTAGTGTAATCTTGAATGAAGAAATTCGTAGGAAAAGCACAGAGGAAACATTTGGGAATGCTTTAAGTTTTGAGAGCAAGGGAAGGCAAAAAGAGAAGAGCAAGAAAGGGAGATCAAGGTCTAAGTCAAAGATGAGAGGTAGATCCAAATCTAGAAATGGCAGGAGGATAGCCTACTGGAATTGTGGAAAGATAGGGCACATAAGCAAAGATTGCTGGTCAAAGCCTAAAGAAGACAATCAACATGAAGGTAAAGAAGAAGCAAAAGTTGTAGGTATTACACAAGATGCTCTTATATTCTTTTTGCATAATAATATTGAATCTTGGGTTTTAGATTCTGGTGCCTCTTTTCATGCTACCCCAAATAGAGAATATTTCAGTGACTATGTCCATGGAGATTTTGGAATAGTGTATTTAGGGGATGATGAGCCTTGTAAAATTATTGGCAAAGGAAAAGTGCAGCTGAAGATGCAGAATGGCAACACATGGGTGCTGAGAGATGTCATGCATGTTCCTAGCTTGAAGAGGAATTTGATTTCTGCAGGGAAGTTAGGGGATGAGGGTTGTATAGTAACTCTCACAGCTAAATCTTGGAAGGTTACCAAGGGTGCACTTGTGTTAGCCAGAGGTAAGAGAGTAGGTACTCTCTATTTATGTAATTGTATTACTGATAATTCCCCTTCTATATTATCTACTTTATATGTAGATGCAAAGTTGTGGCACCACAGGCTCAGCCACATGAGTGAGAAGGGAATGTCCATTCTTAAGTCAAAAGGTAAGCTTTTAGATTTGAAAAGCATAGATCTAGATTTTTGTGAGCACTGTATTTTTGGGAAACAAAAGAGAGTGAGTTTTCTCAAGACTAGGTCAACAAAGAAGAAGCACAAATTAGAGCTTTTTTACGTAGACGTGTGGGGACCAGCTCAGGTTGCTTCTATTGGAGGATCACAGTACTTTGTTTCTTTCATTGATGATGCTAAAAAAAAGGTATGGGTCTATTGCATAAGGAAGAAATTTGATGTTTTTGACACTTTTAAGATTTGAAAAGCTTTGGTTGAGAATGAAACAGGCAGGAGATTGAAGTGCCTGAGATCTGACAATGGTGGTGAGTTCTGCAGCTATAAGTTCAACTGGTATTGTTATATGCATGGAATACATAGGCAAAGGATGGTTCCAAGGAACCCTTAGCAAAATGGTGTTGCTAAAAGGATGAACAGAACAATATTGGAGCGTGCAAGGTGTATGAGATTGCATGCTAATTTACTCATAGAGTTTTGGGCAGAAGCTATGGATACTATAGTGTACCTAATTAACAGAGGACCCTCTATAGCTCTAGATGGTGGAATTCCAGAAGAGGCATGGACAGGTAAAAAAATAGATCTCTCATTTCTCAAAGTTTTTGGTTGTGAAGCCTTTATGCATGTTGATAAGGAAAATAGAAAGAAGCTAGATGCTAAGTCTATGAGGTGCACTTTTATTGGTTATGGCTCTGGAGATTTTAGATTCAGGTTTTGGAATCTAGGAACTAATAAGATAATTAGGAGCCGTGATGTTGTTTTCAATGAGAAAGTGATGTATAGTGATCAGCTCAAGAAGCTGAATCAATCTAAGTAGAACAATGGAGAATTGGATGAGGTGATGGTCCAAAATGAGCTTGTGGGCAGAAATAATCATAGATAGGAAAACACAGAGACTGATGTCAGTCAGGCAGGAACCAATGTTGGCAATACAAGAACTGATGTCAGTCAGATAGTGACCGATGTCAGTCAGGAAGGAACTGAGGTTGGTCATGAGGAATCGATGTCGGTCAGTTATAGGCTTGGAGGTGATTGAGGTCGGTCACTATCAGAGAATTTGGTGGATAGCGTGTTGTGAATGAGTCTCAGATGCCCATTAGGAGGTCAGAAAGGGTAAGTAAACCTCCAATTCAATATTCCCCTTCATTATTTTACTTATTGCTCACTGATGGTGGAGAACCAGAGACTTTTGATGAAGCAATATAGGTGGATTCCAAGAAACAGTGGGAGCTAGGCATGAATGAGGAGATTGATTCCTTGAAGGGGAACTAAATGTGGGATTTGGTTGAGTTACCAGTTGATAAGAGAACACTGAAGAATAGATGGATCTATAGATTGAAGGAAGGTGAGAATGGATAGATGAGATATAAGGCCAGGTTGGTAGTGAAAGGATTTGTACAAAAACCAAGTATTGACTTTGGTGAGATTTTTTCTCCTATAGTTAAAATGACTTCTATACGGACTGTATTGTCTTTAGTTGCTATTAAGGATTTGCATCTTGAGCAGCCTGATGTTAAGACAACATTTCTTCATGGATATTTGGATGAAGAAATATATATGGAATAGCCGAAAAGATTTGAGGTCAAAGGTAAGGAGAAACTTGTGTGCAGATTGAAGAAAAACTTGTATGGCCTCAAGCAAGCTCCTAGACAGTGGTATTTGAGATTTGATAGGTTTATGACTGAGCATGGCTATAGTAGATGTCAATCTGACCATTGTGTGTATTTTAAGAGATTGGATAATGGTAGATATATTATTCTATTGTTGTATGTAGATGATATGCTAGTTACAGGATCACACATGTAGGATATCTCTGAGCTTAAGGTGAAATTAGCTCACACATTTGCCATGAAGGATTTGGGAGTAGCAAAGAAAATCCTTGGCATGAGTATTAAGAGAGACAGAACAAGTCATAGGTTGATTTTGTCTCAAGAGGATTATGTGAACAAGGTGTTGAAATAGTTTAATATGCAGGATGTAAAATCGGTAAGCACACCTTTGGCTAGACACTTTAAGCTGAGTAAAGATCAATGTCCTAACTCACATGATGAGGTAGAGTACATGAATAGAGTTCCATATGCTTCCATAGTTGGGAGCTTAATGTATGCAATGGTATGTACTAGACCGGATATTGCCCAAGTAGTGGGAGTTGTCAGCAAGTATATGGCCAATCTAGAGAAGGAACACTAGAAAGCAGTTCAGTGGATTCTCAGATATTTGAGAGGGAATAGTAGTAGGCATTTGTGCTATGGTAGTTCAAACACTTCTCTACATGGTTATGTAGATTTGGATATGGCAAGTGACTTGGATGGCAGGAGAAGCACCACAGGATATGTTTTCACTGTTGGTGGAACGGTGGTTAGCTGGATTTCAAAGTCGTAGAAGGTTGTTGCCTTATCAACTATAGAAGCAGAATACATTACAGTAACAGAGGCTAGCAAATAGATGATATGGATGACACGGTTCATGGAAGAGCTAGGAAAGGAGCAAGAGAGTTGCAGATTATACAGTGATAGTCAGAGTGCAATTCATTTGGCTAAGAATTCAGCCTTTCATTCAAGAACCAAACATATACAGCTTAGGTACCACTTCATTAGATAGGTATTGGAGGATGGTGAGTTGAAGCTGGAGAAGATCCATACAGACAAGAACCCTGCTGATATGTTAACCAAGCTGGTAACAAAGGAGAAGTTGAATATTCATTCAACTTTTGTTGGTCTTCATGATTGAGTTTGAAGATGGAGAAGCTAGAAGTTGTTGTTGTACAGGTACTAGTACAGCTGTTTATCTCCAAGTGGGAGATTGTTGAGGTGTAGAGCTAAAAGCTTCACCAAATGAGTGTTTTGCAGGTTACAGGATTTACATAGTCACCGGTGTCAGTCAGGGGCGACCGACATCAGTTAGGAGATGACTAGGAGATGCCAACATCAATCATGGATCGGCCAATGTCAGTCACAGGCAGATAGGCAGGGACTGATGTCAGTTACTTGTGCATCCAAAATGCTATTTTTGTGGATAGAACATAATGTTTGCATGAGAGGATTAAGTGTTAGTCTTAAGTCTGCATCTCTATCTTTAGTAAGACTGATTTGAGCCCTTGATTAGGAGGTGCATCTAATGGTTGTAAATGCATGCTCATGTTTCCTAATATTATAGATATGATTAGATCTTCATAGATTATTAAAAAGTGGAACAGTACTGTATAATACATGTATATGTGTATCATTCCAGGTTGTTGGAATTGATTGTAATTGAGAGAGAGAGAACTCTTGAGGGAAAGAGATCTAGAAAGATATCTGTACATCTTAGAGAGGTGTGGAAGAAAAGAAGTTTCTTCAATTGTATTCTTTCTGTAAAGAGTTTAATACAAGTTTTCAGGGTGGTTTCTTGTATCTCTATTTCTTTGCTATTTCTGATTCTAGTTACTTATCTTTCTGATTTATTTCTGCATTTAGTTGCTTGCATAATTGTAATCAAGATTGTTGGTTGATCCCCAACAAATGGTGTCAGAGCATTTATGTTCTAGGTGCTTGACAAGTGGTATCAGAGCTCAGGTTCAGTAACAGGTGGTTCAGATCTATTTAGTGTGTGTTGATTATAGGTTACTCACAGAGGTTTCTGTTTGAGTGGGAGAAGCAATGGTAGAAGAAAGTAAACTAAGAATGGAGAAGTTTAATGGCAAGAATTACCAATTATGGAGAATGTAGATAGAGGATTATCTGTATCAGAAAGATCTATACTTACCATTAGGTGGAGTTGCTAAGAAGCCCACAGACATGGAAGATGAATAATGGGAAGTTCTTGATAGAAAGGCTCTTGGATCTATAAGATTGAGTCTGGCATCTACTATGATATATAATTTATCACAGGCAAAGTCAACGGTAGAGTTAATGACTACTTTAGCAAATTTATATGAAAAACCCTCAGCTTCTAATAAGGTATATCTTATGAAGCAGTTATTTAATTTTCAAATGCAGGAAGGTGGATCTGTATCTAATCATCTAAATGATTTCCATGGAATTTTAAATCAATTAAAATCAATCAAAATAGTGTTTGATGATGAAATTAAGGCTCTATTAATCTTATGCTCATTACCTAAAAATTGGCATAGCTTGGTAATGACAGTTAGTAATACTGCATCTGCTTCAAATATTTTAAAAGTAGATGATGTTGTTAGTGTAATATTGAATGAAGAAATTCATAGGAAAAGCATAGAGGAAACATCAGGGAACCTTGATTTAAATTTTCAAAACCTTCTTGTGAAGTTTAAGGAGATCTCTAATTTGTTTAAAGAAGTCTCCAATTTTGTTTAGGTGGTTAGGTTATAATAAAGGGTTAAGAGTGTTTATTACCCATATGACTCACATGATAAATCATCTTGATGAGTAGGTTAGTAGTTAGGCAATTTGCAATGTACAAGAATTAGTTATGATAGTTAGAGTCTTTGAAATAAATAGCTACGTTTATGTAATTGATCAATTAAAGGTAGGGGAAGAGAGTGGAGAGGATGTGGATTCAAAAGTTTAAACAAATAAACCTCAAATAACATGAATAGACAAGACTTTTTTTGAGGGAGATTCTGTGGGTAGACTTTTGTAAAATTTTGTGTATGCCAATATATTGAATGTGCAGACAGAGCATAAGAAGAGAACGTTAATAAAGTCAAGTTTTGAGTTTATTAGTATTTTGGTAATTATATTTAATATTTTTTATTAATGTATTTATATGCCATAAATTTTTATTTATAATTGTAATGATAAAAGTCATTTAGATTGTGTACCCTATTAAGACTATATTTTGTGTTTTTAGAAATTGAGATTAAACAATATATTTCAAGAAAATATACTATGGATAGGCATTTGGAATGTTTGAGTAGTTACTAAGAATATATAATAAATTCCTAAGAACTATTACATATTTTTCTTGATTTTATTGATGAAGATTGGTTGAATAAGTTTCAAACAAAGACCCTACAAAATTATATGTTTTCTTGATCAAACAACTTACCTAAGTGTCAACAGTGACAAAGAGTGATAAAAGGTTGGTAATTTTAACTTGTATACATTTGGGAGTATTCATCACTAATTTTCATAAGTTATTTTATTCACTTTAGTTATTTTCCATATTGTTGAGTGAAAAACCTAAGTTAAGGCCTGTAGACTATTATATTTTGGCACACAGCCAAACAAGATTCTTGCAATAAATATTGAACAGAGGTAATGGAGTGGGAATATATACATTGGAGGAGAATTAACAATTGAACATAACCTAAAATAACCTTTAGAGTGGTTTTAAACCATTTATTAAGTCTGAAAACATATTTTTACCCTTCTCATCTACTCACTATCACTGTGAACCCTAAGCTAGGTTTTTCATAGAAAATCGAGTATTGTGAGAGAATGAATCATGGAAAAATCCTATAAGTTTTTGAAAATATAGGTTTAAAGTAATTTGAGAGATTTTATAGGTTTAATTTTGATACTTTACATACAAGTATGAAGCATGGAGTCTGTGTGATAAATAGGGTAGTAGGAGGCCTAATAGGCCTAAATAGTGGCCTAAAAGGTATTTAAAAGGTGGTCAAACCTTTGAGATATGTTATGAAACTTTGTAGATATTAAGAAGAGAATAGAGGGTATCTCAAAATGGGTATAGTTTATTATTTTTATTTTTTACACTTTTTTACAAAGCAAAAAGCCTTAAAAAGGGCTAATAAAAGAACCTTGTGATAGAGTAGAAAATAGAGTGTGTCTTAAGGGATTCTTTGAAGTATTTGTGGATTGAAGGAGAAGTTAGATAAGATTTTTTTGAGTATGACGTAATGTGAATAAACCTCTTAAGGTTAGAGGAATCATATATTTTTCTTTGACTCATGTTGTAAAGTGATATAAAGACCAGTGTGCATTGAGTGAGGTAAAGGGATTGAAAAGTTTAGTGAGACCATCATGAGAATGATAGAGAATAAATGAATGATATTTATAAGTGATATGTATGTAGGGTTCTGAGTCAGAGAACAAATAGAGTCAAATATGGTCAAGACAAGGCCAACGTTAGGAGAAATTGGTAGAGGGGAGAGTATGTGAATATGTTTTTTTTGTTTTCATGTATAGATTACCAGTTTAATGAATCCCTTTGCATAATTTGGTATTGGATCCTAATACATTATTTGAGAAATAATGTTGATTTTTTGTAATTTTTGGTTAAATGTGCATACATTTTGTGATTGATTAGGTTTTGAATATTGTTTGAATGTTGTTATGATATGCTATTATGAGAATGCTAATGAGGAATGCATGAATGAAGTGAAGAGGCTATAGTGATATAAAAGAGAGGTATATATAGTTGTGAGAAAGCATAAGTATGTGGCAAAGCCCTTAAACTGAGAAGGCTTAGAGAGAAGAGAACTAGTGAGAGATCTAAGAAGAGAGAAGCTCAAAAGTGAGCTTAAAGATAGAGAAAAGAGTCCTAGAGAAAGGAAAAGAGAGAGAATTCCCAGATGTGAGAGAGAGAGAGAGAGAGAGAGAGAGAGAGAGAGAGAGAGAGAGAGAGAGAGAGAGAGAGAGAGAGAGAGAGAGAGAGAGAGAGAGAGAGAGAGAGAGAGAGAGAGAGAGAGAGAGAGAGAAACCAAATGAATGGTCAAAGAGGAGAAGTGAGAAGGCTTGTCAAGAAGAGAAGAGATAGGTCCAAAAAAGAGACCTAGAGAAGAGAGTGAGATAGTAAGAATGATGAAGGTATTGAAGATTGAAGAATGACACAAGAAGAGGATGGAAGAAAAATAAATATGGTTAGAGAGAGAGAGAAAAATATAGCTGAAATGAAATAGGTTTTGACAATATTCGATAAAATCTTGGAAAAGTTGAGAACAAGATTTAGTGTGTGTCTAAAGAGGAAAGTTAGAAGGCCTCTCAAGCAGTTGATGGAAAAGAGAATAAGAAAAGTGATGAAGATGAAAGCATGGAAGCCTAGAAGGAGAAGTGAAATAAATCCTCACAAATTTATGATTAATGATTTCTTTGAATGTTTTCATACAGGTGAAGATTTGCATGAAGATTGGAATCATGAGTAACATGATAATGGTGATGAGAAAGGAAATATCAGTTTAGAGATTCAATCTTGTGCTATCCTAAATAAGGTGATCCATTGGAGGATGAAGAAGAAGGAGGAAATTAGGTTTTATTAGCACCATGACTCATGACAAATAATAAGGAGGAAGATTTCAGATAAGAAAGAATGCAGGAGAACTAAGAAGCATAAGGTAATAGTTTTCATGTTGTGTTTGATGAGTATTCTATTTTAAAAATTGTTGATGATGAATTACATGAGAATAATTTGAAAATAATGAGAATTTTGATGTAAGAAAAATAAGTTACAATAGAACATGATGAAGTGCTTGACATGAATGAAGAAAATAATGAGCTGGCATCAGTAGAGAAGCACATGTTAAAGTGCTTGAATAGTTTGAGTTGTAATAGGTTCAAGTGTCTTTTTTGGCACAAATGGAAGAAAAATAAGAGATGTATGAGTATAAAATATAATAAGAGCATATATGGTAAAATATCATAGAGGATTTAGATGATTTGAGTCTCGTAGGAGACAAAGAGAGCATTGTAGCAGCTGAGTTTATATTAGAGACAATCTTAAGTCAAGGAGAAGAAGAGATGTCAACCAAATAACAAAGTGAATACCAAGGTAACAAGAAGGAATTGGTTTTTATTGACATGTTTGATTCATGTGTAGGTATTTGGAGGCAAATAAATGAGCAATAGTTGTCGATGAGTATATTGAAGATGCAAAGGAAGAGGAAGAGAAAGAGAGAGAATAATAAAGGAGGATACATCATGAGTTTTAGAAAGAATACAAAAGGTCCATATGCTTCACATAGTATAGGGGATTTAGGAGGAATAAGGATGTTATAAATAACCTCAAAGACAAAATCATTTATAACTTTCATGGAAAGTTTTTCTTGTTCTTCGGTAGTATGATGTAGGAACATCACTACCCCCATTATACATATTGGTACATTTTACATGTATATAGTTTTAATAAGTTTTTTTTGTCATTTTAGGTTAGTAATATTCATCCAAAAGAATTATGAAGCTTTCAAATTTTAATTTGAGGTGTTTTGGGTATTTTCTCGCCAAATCCTTGTTTTGATTTTCAAACCCTTCCTATGTAGTTTTAAGAGATATCCACCTTGTTTAAAGTGGTCTCAACTTTTTTATTAGATGTTTATGTTATAATAAATGGTTAATATTTTTTAGTACCCACATTACTCACATGATGAGGCATCTTGGTCAGTAGGTTAGTAGTTAGGCAATTTACAACGTACAAGAGTTAATTATGGTAGTCAGAGTCTTTAAAATAGATAGTTATTTTTGTGTAATGGATAAATTAAATGTAGGACAAGATAATGGAGAGGATGTGGATTATAATGTGTAAAATAATAAACCTCCAATAACATGAATATACAAGACTTTGTTTGAGGAAGATTCTCTTGGTAGACTTTTGTAAAATTTTGTGTATGCCAATACATTTAATGTGTAGACAGAGCATAAGAAAAGAAAATTAATAAAGTCAATTTTTGAGTTTATTAATATGTTGGTAAGTTTATTTAATTGTTTTTATATATTTTTTATATTACATAAAGTTTTATTTATAATTGCAAATGAGAAAAGCCATTTAGACTATGTACCCTGTTAAGACTATATTTTGTGTTTTAAGAGATTAAGATTAAATGACATATTTCAATAAATGATAATTTGGATAGGAATTTGAAATTTATAAGTAGTTACTAAGAATATATAAAAATTTCTTAAGAACCATTACATATTGTTCTTGATTTTATTGGTGAAGATTGGTTGAAGAAGTTTCAAACAAAGACCCTGCAAAATTCTATGTTTTCTTGATCAAATAGCTTGCCTAAGTGTCAATAGTGACAAGGAGTGATATAAGGTTCATAATTTTAACTTTTATACATTTGGGATTATTCATAACTAACTTTCATAAGTTATTTTATTCACTTTTAGTTATTTTCCATATTGTTGAGTGAGACACCTAAGGTAAGGCCTATAGACTATTATATTTTGGCACATAGTCAAACAAGATTCTTGCAATAAATATTGAATATAGGTAATGGAGTGGGAATATATACATTTGAGGAGAATTAAAAATTGAACATAGACCTAAAATAACCTTTATATTGGTTTTAAACCATTTATTAAGTTTGAAAACATATTTTTACCCTTCTCGGCTACTCACTATCACTGTGAACCTTGAGCTAGGATTTTCATAAAAAAGCGAGTATTATGGGAGAATGAAGTGTGGAAAAATCCTATAAATTTGTGAAAATAAAGGTTTTAAGGTAATTTGAGAGATTTTAAACGTTTAAATTTTGATAACATATGTACAAGTATGGAATAGGGAGTTTGTGTGATAAATAGGGTAGTAGGAAGCCTAATAGGTCTAAAAAGTTGCCTAAAAGGTATTTAAAAAGTGGTAAAAACTTTTATTTATGGTATAAAACTTTATATATATCAAGAATATAATAAAGGGTATCTCAAAATTGGTCTATTTTATTATTTACATTTCCATACAAAGCAAAAAGCCTTAAAAAAGGCTACTAAAAGAACCCTATGAGAGAGAATATAAGAGTGTCTTAAGGGATTCCTTAAGGAATTTGTGGATTGAGGGAGACGTCAGATAGGAGTTGTTTCAGTATGATCTAAGGTGAATAAACCTTTTAAGGTCAAAGGAATCCTATATTTTTTTTAAGTCATGTTACAAAGTATATAAAGACTAGTGTGCATTGAGTGGGATAAAGGGATTCAAAAGTTTAGTGAGACCATCATGAGCATGGTAGAGAACAAATGAATGATATGAAGAATTGGGATGTATGTAGGGTTATGAGGTAGAGGATAAATAGAGTCAAATATGGTCAAGATAAAGCTATAGCTCGAAAAAATTAGCAGAGGTGAGAGTATGTGAATATGTTTCTTGTTTTCATATATTGATTACTAGTTTAATGAAGCCCTCTGCATCATCTTCTAGGAATAAAATGGTCTCAATTCTTCCAAGAGTTTAGTCACTCTAGGGTTTCTAGAATATGGAGCATTGTACAACTCTTTTAACATAATACTTACCAATCTTTTCTTGCCAGTCACATAAATTCTACCTTATATCTCAAAAGCCCATCATTCTCAAATTGAAATCCTTTATATTTATGATCCTTTGAGTCCTCGAATAAATATTTATTTATCTAATCATAGAGGTCATATCCAAGTGAGAATTTTAATACCCTATCTAAAAAATTACTCCTTATAGTGTCTAATGTTGTAATGTACCCTCAAGGCATCTACAACTCTATTTTCTTTTCCCTTAATGTATCTAATGTCGAAATCATAGTCTAAAAAATATTATCCACCACCTTTGACAAGAATTAAGTTTATGTAGGGTAAATATATAATTGATTCTAAAACTATCAGTTTTAAGTTCAAAAGGCTTTCCTAAAAAATAATTCTCCCAAAATTGTAAATAATGCACTATCATAGCTAATTATCAGTCATGTGGACCATAATTTACCTCATAAGGCTTCAACTTACTTGATTCATAAGCTACAACTAAAGCATCCAACATAAAAATCCTCTTAGACCATCTCTTGAGGCATCAGTCATAATTGTAAAATGACCATTTGGATCTGGAATTTGCAATAATGATGCTAAAGTAAGCATAATTCTTAGAACCAAAAAGGCTTCTTCACACTTATTAGACCAAACAAAATACTACTCTTAATGTTGAAGAGAGATGCTCAGATTTACTATATTAAATAAATTTGGCACAAACTTTCCATATTATCCTACTAAACACATAAAACTATGCACCTCATGCACATCTTTTGGTGTTGGACACTCCATAATGGCTCTAATCTTGAATGGATCCAAAAAAATTCATTATGTAAATTTAATATGTCTTAAGCATTTTACTCTTCTTTGGAAAAAGTCACACTTAGACAATTTTCCACATAATATATCCTTCCATAAACATTATAAGACTAGATGTAAATTGTCAATATGCTCTTTCTCACTTTTAGAATAGATGAGGATATAATCAAGAATGACTAACATAAGATGATAAAAATAATATTTGAATAGATTGTTCATAATATTCATGAATTTTTTCGGTGCATTCATTAGTCTGAAAGGAAGCACTATAAACTCATATTTCCTATATTGAATCCTAAAAGTTGTTTTTGGAATATCTTCCTCTCTAATTCTCAATTTATAGTACCCAACACAAAGATAAATCTTTAAAATGACTATTACATCAAGTATTTGATAATAAATATCATTAATGCAGGGTAAAGGATACTTGTTCTTGATTGTTACCTTGTTTAGAATTTAGTAATATATGCATAGGTGATAGATTTTGTTATTTTTTTTTGACAAGGACTATAGGTTCACTCCATGGTAAAACATTTGGCTAAATCAAACCTTTGGATAACATATCCTAAAGTTGGGCCTTTAACTTAGCTAATTCAGTTGGTTTCATTATGTAAGGATCATTAGATTAAGGTTCATATCCTAGAATGATATCTATAATGAAGTAAAATTCCCTCTTGGGAGGTATACGTCATACTTTCTCTAGAAAAACATCCTAAAGTTATTTTAAAAAAGGATATTATTATTTCAAGGGTTCCTTGGTTTCTCTAATTTCATCCATCTTGACTAGTAACACTTTACATCCCTTTCATTGAAATGTTTTCAATTGAATGGCTGAAATTTTCCTTAGTTTCAAGTCTCTCTTTTCTCCTTGAATTTGGGTTTGAATTCCCAAATCATCAAAACAATCAAATTTCTTAACCAAACAATCAACTATGGCTTTGTGTTTAGAGAGCCAATTCACCCCTAAGATCACATCATATGAATCTAGTGGGTTTGTATAGATATAAACAATCATAGGAAATTATGGGAAATTTATTTAAGCCTCAATAATACATATATCAAATTTGACCTTGGATTCATTTCTATATTGAACTAACCAATCATTTTCCATAAAACTAGTTTTCTAGATAATTTACTTAACATTCTAGTACATATAAAACATTTAGTGACTCATGTATCTATCAAAATGAAAATAGGATGACAAAACAAATTACATGATACCTCAATGGGAGAGGTTTTAAATCTACTTTACAGTTGTCAAACGATGCATTAATACACTGATGAAAGGTTCTTTCCTATGATGTAGAGGTGTGTGAATTCTTATTTATACCATCAGTCGTCTACCAAGGATAATCCTTAGTAGAGTGGTTTTCTCCACATGTAAAGCATCTCTTAGGTGGTCCCTTCCTCTTAGATTGATTAACACCCTTAAATCCTTCTCTCAAACCACTTATAGGTTTCTTTTTATTACTTAATCTTGAATTCTTACTATTGATTCAGTTTTTAGAATTCTTGTCTGTTTCTAGTTCCTTCTTGAAGGTTGTCTTTGAGATACTAAATGGTGGATAGTGCATGAACATTCACTTCACACCTAATTTTGGGTTTTAAGCCCATGACGAACTTCCTAATTTGAAAATATTCATATTTATTATATTATAAAACATACTTCAAGAACTTTATGAATTTCTCCCAGTATTCATTTACTGACAAATCCCCTTGTTTCATGTTATATAAATCTATTAATTTATTATCAAAATATAGATGGTGTAGCCACCGTGCTCTATAAAAAGTCACAAATTTCTCCCAAGTAGTGTTAGTGGAGTTAAGGCTTGTCTCAAGCTTCTTATTATCCCATCAAGTTGTTTCTTCATTGACCAGTTGGTAAGCTCCCCAAAAGGCCTTGGTTACCTCATAATAATTTATAACATTGAAATATTTTTCCAGTTCTATAATATAGGCTTAAATTTCATCACCCAACATTATACCATGAAATTTGGGTGGATTCACTGTCTTTATATCTCATGCAAGCTCTATATATACTTAAGTTCTTACTACTTTTTGACCCTCAACATGCCCTCGATCTTGAGGATCTTCCTAACCATTTGGTTGTTCTTTTGGAATATTTTTCATTTTCCTCCTCTGGTCCATGAACTTCTCATTCTAGGGTTGCTATTTTATCTCTAGTCTCATTCATGACAACAAGTATTTGATTAAGTTTTACAGCTTGTTTAGGTACTAGCTTAGTAGAATCAGCTTGAGGGTTCACATTAAAATTCCCCTATATGCTCAATTTACCTCGCACCATTATCCATTTTGTAAATAGGAAAATTAATTTAATGTTATTGGATGCATTAGGTCTTAACATTGAACCTTTACTTTGATATTGCAATGTTGTAACCCCACTAGGATACATAAAAGTTACACTTTTAAAAATAAATCCATATAGATTACTTATAACATCATCAATAATCATTTGTATAGTTCATTATTTGTTTAATAAATGTATCTAAAGAAATAAATGTAGAAATGCATTAATCCATTGGTTAAAAATATGATCCATTTAGTTTGCAAACAGTCTCTAATAGAATATTAGATGAATATTTCTTATGAAATGAATAATAAAAAGTGACAATTTGATTAATACACTAGAATAATCCTTAAATATAACTATAAATAAGCATACAACCATTAATATTACAATAATTAAAAGTATTTACAAGTCTCATAGTCACTACTATGCTAAATAGTCATCAATAATAATGTATTGCATATTACATTTTAGTACAAAATCAAATATACAAGATAGAATGTATAATAATAAAAATAAGCCTCATAAATATCTCAATGATCCATAAAATTAGTGATTAGTATGATTATTAAATGGTTAAATAGATGAAGAGATGGAGAGCATCATTAGTCTACGTTTACTCCAACCACATACCATCAGTCTCCTTCACACCTCCACACTAAGAGTGGCCCTTCACTAATACATGTACATAGTCTAAGTTTTGGTTGATTTCTCCAACCACATACCATCAATCTAGGTTTTGGTTGACTTCTCTATATACACACAATTTTTCTCTATATACACACTATATCAATTTCACAATGTATCTTTTTTAATTAACTCAAAATTACATAAGATCTGATAATATCCAACTAATTCATTAATATAAAACAAGAAAGTCTTAAGATATCTTATAAACACAAGTCTAGACTCCTAAGCTTATTTTATACTTCTTTATCAATCTTTTTATTTTAAATCTTATTCCATCATTTCTTTATTACATGAAAATCTCATATTTTTAACTAATATATAAATAAAGAATAATATATATTTTACATGCATGCTCAACCATAATAATTATAATTATCAACGAATCATTACAAAATGATAAAACATTTGATAATGTGTATTTAATATATATACTAGTTCTTCACTAATTTATCCTTTTTCAAGTTCATTTTAAATAAAGGTATAAATAGTGGAAAAACTATCCATTTCAATGCATAAATTCACCTATATAACCCATCTCATAGATTCCTACTATACACCTACAACTTTATGCATACCTCCAAATTGAAATAAAATTAGGTTTAACATCGGTCACTAAGTACTAATTCTATTCATGTACTTATATAAAACTAAATGAATAGGTTTTCATGTGTGCACATACACACATATTTACACTCCTATAAACCTAATTCAAAATAATAACTGAGTTATGTACTACTTTGTAACTCAAATGCCACATCATGGGCTACATATCAATAAAAAATACAACTACAATATTTAAAAGATTAATAGATGTCCAATCCCTCTAAACACAATTTTATTATTACATTACATAATTCAATATTGTATGTACATCTATAGGATTTATTTATTTAAAAAAAATAAAAAATCATACATCATTAACTATTTTCATAAGTTTCCAAGGGTCCACTATTATCCAAAATATACTCACACTTCTATTATTCTTTTTTTTGATATCATACAGGTATATACAAACATTACTTTGTGTGTGTGTGTGTTCTATATGAAACATACCACTGTAGTTATAAAATTTAAGATAAAGTCTTCAAATTTAAAAAATAGTCTTTGGGTTAATAAGACTTTCAGTCACTGCCCATTCCAAAGTTTTAAAATGATTCAATAATTTATCCATTTTCTACTCGTCGAGAATGGTTTGGGAAAAAAATTAATTACTAATAATATTAGGCAAAAATATCAATACCCATCATACACAATTCAATAACTATCTAAGTATGTGTAAATTAAATATTGCAGTGAAGGTATTTCTCAATGGTGGCTCGACAATCACTAATCTTTCCATTCTTTTAAAATAAATGACTCAACTTCATTTATATAGGCATATGGATGGAACTGAGTTCCATCCAAGGGGATATAAATATGAAACCCTATTTTTTTCCATCATATACATTAAATTTTCTTTTCAAAAAGGGCTCGTCATCATGTTTATAGGCCTAGGAATGGAATTTGGTTCCATCCCTAAGTCTATAAATATGAAATCCTAAGCGTTATCTACAAAATATACAATTAAATACATTCAACAAATACATTTTTCAACAATATCAAAGAAACATATTATTGTTCCTTATTAAGAATAAATCTAAAATTGAATCAAAATTTCAAACTCTGAGTTCAACAATTTGATTCTATAATGGCTAAAGGTTAATGTATTAAATGGTAAATTTTTTCCTTCCTTCCAAGCTCCATTCTCCTTCTTTCCTCCCCATTATCCTGTTTTATTCTTCTTATAATTTTTCACTTCGCATCCATGTTTCTCATGGCCATTCCACTCTCCTACTAAATTGCTTATTATCCATTATGAACTCACATTTCATTTATGCCTGAAATGCATATTTGACCTGATTATTCATAATCATGGCTCTTGTTTTATAGCATGGACACCACATGAAAATTCATAATCATAGCCAATGGTGAATTCAACCATGACATAACAAATAAAAACTTAATTTCATTATTCCCTAATTTCCTCCCATTCCAAAATATGTGGTAACTTGTTATCAACACTTTTAACAAGTCGACATCCAAAGTTCAAAGTCCAAAAAATCTTTTAATTTAATTTATATGGTTGATTTTACCCTATTTCACCCATGTGTCCACAAAAAAAGGACATAAAGGTATACAAATCACATAATATCCACAAACACCTAATAATCTTATAAGCTAAAATGCATCAATAGTTAAACACAACATAGTTTAGTTCATATTGGGAATATAAGGAAACATAAATAGTAATGTTTGGCCATCCCAAGTATAATGAGTTTAAAAATTCAATCAACAAATAGTTGGATAATGAACTTTTAGGTGGGGTTGTGATGATGCCACTCTTATTCAATATCATACAACTATGTGGAAATAGGAACTAATACAACATACAGTCTTGATGGTTCTTAAAAATGTCAAGAAAGAGCATCGACCACTAGGTTTTCATTTTATTTTTTTAAAGTGATATCATAATCATAACCCATGAGTTTAGAAACCCATTTTTTTTAATCTAGGGAAGAGACCTATTTCATGAAAAAAATCTAGGCTTCGGTTGTTAGTTCGAATGTTCAATTGTTGGCATGTCAAGTATGTATGTCATTTATAACCTTTAGAGTGGTTTTAAACCATTTATTAAGTTTGAAAACATATTTTTACCCTTCTCGGCTACTCCGTATCACTGTGAACCTTGAGCTAGGGTTTTCATAGAAAAGCGAGTATTATGGGTGAATGAAGTGTGTAAAAATCCTATAAATTTGTGAAAATAAAGGTTTTAAGGTAATTTGAGAGATTTTAGAGGTTTAAGGTTTGATAACATATGTACAAGTATGGAATAGGGAGTTTGTGTGATAAATAGGGTAGTAGGAAGCCTAATAGGTCTAAATAGTTGACTAAAAGGTATTTAAAAAGTGGTCAAAACTTTTATTTATGGTATAAAAATTTATATATATATCAAGAATATCATAAAGGGTATCTCAAAATTGGTCTATTTTATTATTTACACTTCCATACAAATCAAAAAGCCTTAAAAAAGGCTACCAAAAGAACCCTATGAGAGAGAATAAAATAGAGTGTGTCTTAAGGGATTCTTTGAGGAATTTGTGGATTGAGGGAGAAGTCAGATAGGAGTTGTTTGAGTATGATCTAAGGCGAATAAACCTTTTAAGGTCAAAGGAATCCTTTTTTTATTTTTTTTGAGTCATGTTACAAAGTATATAAAGACTAGTGTGCATTGAGTGAGATAAAGGGATTCAAAAGTTTAGTGAGACCATCATGAGCATGGTAGAGAACAAATGAATGATATGAAGAATTTGGATGCATGTAGGGTTATGAGGTAGAGGATAAATAGATTCAAATATGGTCAAGATAAAGCTATAGCTCAAAAAAATTAGCAGAGGTGAGAGTATGTGAATATGTTTCTTGTTTTCATATATTGATTACTAGTTTAATGAAGCCCTCTGCATCACCTTCTAGGAATAAAATGGTCTCAATTCTTCCAAGAGTTTAGTCACTCTAGGGTTTCTATAATATGGAGCATTTTAAAACTCTTTTAACATAATACTTAGCAATTTTTTCTTGCCAATCACATAAATTCTACCTTATATCTCAAAATCCCATCATTCTCAAATTAAAATCCTTTATATTTATGATCCTTTGAGTCCTCAAATAAATATTTATTTATCTGATCATAGAGGTCATATCCAAGTGAGAATTTTACTACCCTATCTCAAAAATTACTCCTTATAGTGTCTAATGTTGTAATGTACCCTCAAGGCATCTACAACTCTATTTTCTTTTCCCTTAATGTATCTAATGTCGAAATCATAGTTTAAAAAATATTATCCACCACCTTTGACAAGAATTAAGTTTATGTTGGGTAAATATATACTTGATTCTAAAACTATCAGTTTTAAGTTCAAAAGGCTTTCCTAAAAAATAATGCTCCCCAAATTGTAAATAATGCACTATCGTAGCTCATTATCAGTCATGTGGAGCATAATTTACCTCATAAGGCTTCAACTTACTTGATTCATAAGCTACAACTAAAGCATCCAACATAAAAATCCTCTTAGACCATCTCTTGAGGCATCAGTTATAATTGTAAAATGACCAATTGGATCTGGAATTTGCAATAATGATGCTAAAGTAAGCATAATTCTTAGAACCAAAAAGGCTTCTTCACACTTATTAGACCAAACAAAATACTACTCTTAATGTTGAAGAGAGATGCTCAGATTTACTATATTAAATAAATTTGGCACAAACTTTCCATATTATCCTACTAAACACATAAAACTATGCACCTCATGCACATCTTTTGGTGTTGGACACTCCATAATGGCTCTAATCTTGAATGGATCCAAAAAAATTCCTTATGTAAATTTAATATGTCTTAAGCATTTTAATCTTCTTTGGAAGAAGTCACACTTAGACAATTTTCCACATAATGTATCCTTCCATAAACACTATAAAACTAGATGTAAATTGTCAATATGCTCTTTCTCACTTTTAGAATAGATGAGGAAGATGATCAAAATAATATTTAAACATATTGTTCATAATATTCATGAATTTTTTCGGTGCATTCATTAGTCTGAAAGGAAGCACTATAAACTAATCTTTCCTATATTGAATCCTAAAAGTTGTTTTTGGAATATCTTCCTCTCTAATTCTCAATTTATAGTACCCAACACAAAGATAAATCTTTAAAATGACTATTGCATCGAGTATCTGATAATAAATATCATTAATGCAGGGTAATGGATACTTGTTATTGATTGTTACCTTGTTTAGAATTTAGTAATATATGCGTAGGTGATAGATTTTGTTATTGATTTTTGACAAGGACTATAGGTTCACTCCATGGTAAAACATTTGGCTAAATCAAACCTTTGGATAACATATCCTAAAGTTGGGCCTTTAACTTAGCTATTTCAGTTGGTTTCATTATGTAAGGATCATTGGATTAAAGTTCCTATCCTAGAATGATATCTATAATGAAGTAAAATTCCCTCTTGGGAGGTATACCTCATTAATTTTCTAGAAAACATCCTAAAGTTATTTTAAAAAAGGATATTATTATTTCAAGGGTTCCTTGGTTTCTCTAATTTCATCCATCTTGACTAGTAACACTTTACATCCCTTTCATTGAGATGTTTTCAATTGAATGGCTGAAATTTTCCTTAGTTTCAAGTCTCTCTTTTCTCCTTAAATTTGGATTTGAATTCCCAAATCATCAAAACAATCAAATTTCTTAACCAAACAATCAACTATGGCTTTGTGTTTAGAGAGCCAATTCACCCCGAAGATCACATCATATGAATCTAGTGGGTTTGTATAGAGATAAAAAATCATAGGAAATTATGGAAAATTTATTTAAGCCTCAATAATACATATATCAAATTTGACCTTGGATTCATTTCTATATTGAACTAACCAAGCATTTTCCGTAAAACTAGTTTTCTAGATAATTTACTTAACATTCTAGTACGTATAAAACATTTAGTGACTCATGTATCTATCAAAATGAAAATAGGATGACCAAAAAAATTACATGATACTTCAATGGGAGAGGTTTTAAATCTACTTGACAGTTGTCAAACGATGCATTAATACACTGATGAAAGGTTCTTTGCTGTGATGTAGAGGTGGGTGAATTCTTATTTATACCATCAGTCGTCTACCAAGGATAATCCTTAGTAGAGTGGTTTTATCCACATGTAAAGCATCTCTTAGGTGGTCCCTTCCTCTTAGATTGATTAACACCCTTAAATCCTTCTCTCAAACCACTTATAGGTTTCTTTTTATTACTTAATCTTGAATTCTTACTATTGATTCAGATTTTAGAATTCTTGTCTCTTTCTAGTTCCTTCTTGAAGGTTGTCTTTGAGATACTAAATGGTGGATAGTGCATGAACATTCACTTCACACCTAATTTTGGGTTTTAAGCCCATGATGAACTTCCTAATTTGAAAATGTTCATATTTATTATATTATAAAACATACTTCAAGAACTTTATGAATTTCTCCCAGTATTCATTTACTGATAAATCCCCTTGTTTCATGTTATATAAATCTATTAATTTATTATCAAAATATAGATGGTGTAGCCACCGTGCTCTATAAAAAGTCACAAATTTCTCCCAAGTAGTGTTAGTGGAGTTAAGGCTTGTCTCAAGCTTCTTATTATCCCATCAAGTTGTTTCTTCATTGACCAGTTGGTAAGCTCCCCAAAAGGCCTTGGTTACCTCATAATAATTTATAACATTGAAATATTTTTCCAGTTCTATAATATAGGCTTAAATTTCATCACCCAACATTATACCATGAAATTTGGGTGGATTCACTGTCTTTATATCTCATGCAAGCTCTATATATACTTAAGTTCTTACTACTTTTTGACCCTCAACATGCCCTCGATCTTGAGGATCTTCCTAACCATTTGGTTGTTCTTTTGGAATATTTTTCATTTTCCTCCTCTGGTCCATGAACTTCTCATTCTAGGGTTGCTATTTTATCTCTAGTCTCATTCATGACAACAAGTATTTGATTAAGTTTTACAGCTTGTTTAGGTACTAGCTTAGTAGAATCAGCTTGAGGGTTCACATTAAAATTCCCCTATATGCTCAATTTACCTCGCACCATTATCCATTTTGTAAATAGGAAAATTAATTTAATGTTATTGGATGCATTAGGTCTTAACATTGAACCTTTACTTTGATATTGCAATGTTGTAACCCCACTAGGATACATAAAAGTTACACTTTTAAAAATAAATCCATATAGATTACTTATAACATCATCAATAATCATTTGTATAGTTCATTATTTGTCTAATAAATGTATCTAAAGAAATAAATGTAGAAATGCATTAATTCATTGGTTAATAATATTATCCATTTAGTTTTCAAACAGTCTCTAATAGAATATTAGATGAATATTTCTTATGAAATGAATAATAAAAAGTGAAAATTACATTAATACAGTAGAATAATCTTTAAATATAACTATAAATAAGCATACAACCATTAATTTTACAATAATTAAAAGTATTTACAAGTCTCATAGTCACTACTATGTTGAATAGTCATCAATAATAATGTATTGCATATTACATTTTAGTACAAAATCAAATATACAAGATAGAATGTATAATAATAAAAATAAGCCTCGTAAATATCTCAATGATCCATAAAATTAGTGATTAGTATGATTATTAAATGGTTAAATAGATTAAGAGATGGAGAGCATCATTAGTCTACGTTTACTCCAACCACATACCATTAGTCTCCTTCACACCTCCACACTAAGAGTGGCCCTTCACTAATACATGTACACAGTCTAGGTTTTGGTTGATTTCTCCAACCACATACCATCAATCTAGGTTTTGGTTGACTTCTCTATCTACACACTATATTTCTCTATATACACACTATCAATTTCACAATGTATCTTTTTTAATTAACACAAAATCACATAAGATCTGATAATATCCAACTAATTCATTAATATAAAACAAGCAAGTCTTAAGATATCTTATAAACACAAGTCTAGACTCCTAAGCTTATTTTATACTTCTTTATCAATCTTTTTATTTTAAATCTTATTCCATCATTTCTTTATTACATGAAAATCTCATATTTTTAACTAATATAAAAATAAAAAATAATATATATTTTACGTGCATGTTCAACCATACTAATTATAATTATCAAAGAATCATTACAAAATGATAAAACATTTGATAATGTGTATTTAATATATATACTAGTTCTTCACTAATTTATCCTTATTCAAGTTCATTTTAAATAAAGGTATAAATAGTGGAAAAACTATCCATTTCAATGAATAAATTCACCTATATAACCCATCTCATAGATTCCTACTATACACCTACAACTTTATGCATACCTCCAAATTGAAATAAAATTAGGTTTAACATCGGTCACTAAGTACTAATTCTATTCATGTACTTACATAAAACTAAATGAATAGGTTTTCATGTGTGCACATACACACATATTTACACTCCTATAAACCTAATTCAAAATAATAACTGAGTTATGTACTACTTTGTAACTCAAATGCCACATCATGGGCTACATATCAATAAAAAATACAACTACAATATTTAAAAGATTAATAGATGTCCAATCCCTCTAAACACAATTTTATTGTCACATTACATAATTCAATATTGTATGTACATCTATATGATTCATTTATTAAAAAAAAAAAATCATACATCATTAACTATTTTCATAAGTTTCCAAGGGTCCACTATTATCCAAAATATACTCACACTTCTATTATAATTTTTTCTGATATCATACAGGTTTATACAAACATTACTTTGTGTGTGTGTGTGTGTGTGTGTGTGTGTGTGTGTGTGTGTGTGTGTGTGTGTGTGTGTGTGTGTGTTCTATATGAAACATACCACTATAGTTATAAAATTTAAGATAAAGTTGTCAAATATAAAAATAGTCTTTGGGTTAATAAGACTTTCAGTCACTACCCATTCCAAAGTTTTAAAATGATTCAATAATTTATCCATTTTCTACTCATCGAGAATGGTTTGGGAAAAAAATTAATTACTAATAATATTAGGCAAAAATATCAATACCCATCATACACAATTCAATAACTATCTAAGTATGTGAAAATTAAATATTGCAGTGAAGGTATTTCTCAATAGTGGCTCGACAATCACTAATCTTTCCATTCTTTTAAAATAAATGACTCAACTTCATTTATATAGGCATATGGATGGAACTGAGTTCCATCCAAGGGGATATAAATATGAAACCCTATTTTTTTCCATCATATACATTAAATTTTCTTTTCAAAAAAGGCTCGTCATCATGTTTATAGGCCTAGGAATGGAATTTGGTTCCATCCCTAAGTCTATAAATATGAAATCCTAAGCTTTATCTACAAAATATACAATTAAATACATTCAACAAATACATTTTTCAACAATATCAAAGAAACATATTATTGTTCCTTATTAAGAATAAATCTAAAATTGAATCAAAATTTCAAACTCAGAGTTCAACAATTTGATTCTATAATGGCTAAAGGTTAATGTATGAAATGGTAAATTTTTTCCTTCCTTCCAAGCTCCATTATCCTTCTTTCCTCCCCATTATCCTTTTTTCTTATTCTTATAATTTTTCACTTCGTATCCATGTTTCTCATGGCCATTCCACTCTCCTACTAAATTGCTCATTATCCATTATGAACTCACATTTCATTTATGCCTGAAATGCATATTTGACCTGATTATTCATAACCATGGCCCTTGTTTTATAGCATGGACACCACATGAAAATTCATAATCATAGCCAATGGTGAATTCAACCATGACATAACAAAAAAAAACTTAATTTCATTATTCCTTATTTTCCTCCCAATCCAAAATATGTGGTAGCTTGTTATCAACACTTTTAACAAGTTGACATCCAAAGTTCAAAGTCCAAAAACTCTTTTAATTTAATTTATTTGGTTGATTTTACCCTATTTCACCCATGTGTCCCCAAAAATGGACTTAATGGTATACAAATCACATAATATCCACACACCCCTAATAATCTTATAAGCTAAAATGCATCAATAGTTAAACACAACATAGTTTAGTTCATATTGGGAATATAAGGAAACACAAATAGTAATGTTTGGCCATCCCAAGTATAATGAGTTTAAAAATTCAATCAATAAATAGTTTGATAATGAACTGTTAGGTGGGGTTGTGATGATTCTACTCTTATTCAATATCATACAACTATGTGGAAATAGGAACTAATACAACATACAGTCTTGATGGTTCTTTAAAATGTCAAGAAAGAGCATCGACCACTAGGTTTTCATTTTATTTTTTTAAAGTGATATCATAATTATAACCCATGAGTTTAGAAACCCATTTTTTCAAATCTAGGGAAGAAACCTATTTCACGAAAAAAAATCTAGGCTTTGGTTTTTAGTTCTAATGTTCAATTGTTGGCATGTCAAGTATGTATGTCATTTATTAACTGTATAGAGAATATACATCATTTCCTTATCATAGGTAGGGCATTCAAAATTATGCCTAACAAGGACCTTATTACTAGAGGAAATGGGGAATCCATCTTGCATGACCACAATAACAAGTCATGTCCCATATGAATCACATTAAATAAAAAAAGGCTTTAAATTTTGAGAATGCTTAATATTGGTGTGGTGCACATTTCTTATTTGAGGTGATTAAATGCTTGTTTAGATGTTGTCAACCTTACAAAGGAGTCTTTTTTTAACATAGTCATCAATTAGTCTATGATTTTTTCATAATCTTTGACAAATTTATAGTAGTACCCTTCTAGACCAAGAAACCCACAGAGAATTTTGAGTGTCATCAGTTTCATCCAATTTTTCATGGCCTCAATTTTGGCAAGGTTAACACAAACACTAGAAATGAAAATTATATGTCTAAGGTATTCAACATATATTTGACCAAAATAACATTTATAAGTTTTAGCACATAAGTGGTTCTTAGTAAGAAGTTCTAAGGTAGTGTCGAGGTGTTTGAGGTGATCATCCCAAGTTTAGTTATAGATGAGGATGCAATCAAAGAAGACTAGGATGAAATTTCATAAAAAGAGGGAAAATAATTTAATAATTAAGCCTTGGAATTTGGAAGGGGAATCAATAAGCATAAATGGCATGAAAAGGATCTCATAGTGACCATCATGTGTTTGAAATAACATTGTAGGAATGTTTACATCATGTATGTGCATTTAATGATAGTTATAGTACAAATCTAACTTGGATAAAAATGTGGCACCATGGAGTTCGTCAAGGATCTCATCTATTACCAAAATGATAAATTTCTCCTTAACAGTGAGCTTGTTCAATTCTCAAAAATCATTATAGAGCCACCAAGAGCCTTATTTTTATGAATAAGCATGACTAAAGAGGAATATGGACTAGTTTTAGTTGAATGACTCCAGTTTGCAGGAGATCCTAAACCATATTATTAATCTCATTATTTTAAAAAATGGGTAATGGTATGGCCAAATGTTTGGTGGTTCACTACATGGAAACATTTGGATGTGATGGTCTTCAAGGTAGTCAGGAGGCAATCCAATTGGTTCCTAAAAAACTATTGCATGCTTGACCAAAATATTTTGTAATTATGATGTTCGGATAGAATGAGTTATGGACTAGTGTGAAGAGAAAATAATTAGGAAATTATTTCATGTGATATTTATGGATCTAGTGTTCTAACACATCTCATTTGAGATAGTAGAGTATTGTGTTATTATGATCTGTGCCTATTATGATTTCACAAATTGAACTCAATAGATATTTTAATTATGTTGTTTTAGTTTAACTCATATTTTGATGTGTATTTTTAGGGCTACATAATCTAAGGCATCTCTTAATTGAAACACTTAACCATAAATGTATCAAGTCATAATATTTTAATTTGAATTCAAATATCACATATAATTAGAAAAGAATGACAGTTCATCTAGACACACACTATCTAGTAATAATTTACAAAATTCTATCGAGTAATCAAATGTATTTTAGAAGAGTCAAGTAATCATTAAAGCAGTCATTTTTGTTGAAGCTAGTATTTTCCATATAACATATTTAGTACACAACTTAGAGTTTACATGTCATTGGAATGATTTAAATTTATATAATTTATTAATTTAAATATATTTTTCTAGAGTGATTATTACTACTTGAACTTTTAAAAAATACTAAAATAGTTATATTATTCACCTAATTTACAACATATTTGCGAAATCTCACTTTCTTTATTTAATTTTACTTTTAAAATGCAATGTTAAGATTAAAGTGTGAGGTGGAAGAGAAGATATGTTTACAAATATACTAAAATATAAAATTAAAGATAAAGTATCAAATTAACATATGAATTAATAACATAGAAAAAATAAAAACCGAAACCTTGTTTAAATGCCCTCTTTAAATTTAAATTAATTAATAAAATTTGATTATTATTATAAAAATTGCAGATTTTTTTTTAAAAACCAAAAAATTAAATATTTATATTATAATGAAAAAATTCAATTAATTACAAAAATGTCTTCTTCATAGAAAACTTTTATTTCATTAATTATTTATAACATACTTATCCATATCTGATTCATATAATACTTATATTTTATAATTAATTGAATGAAATTTAATTTAATAACAATATTAATTATTTATTTATATTACCTACCCATGCTTATCTCTATGTGATCCATATAATATTTATATTTGAATAACACGTATAATTATACATAAACATTGTAAATGTGTACATCATTAATTATTTATTTAAATTACCTACCCATGCTTATCCATACATATAATATTTGCATTTTATAATTCAATTTAATAAGAATCTATATAATATTTGTATTTTGTAATTGATTGAATGAAATTTAATTTAATAAGAATGTTAATTAATTTTTTATATTACTTACCTAATCTATATAATATTTATGTTTTATAATTAGTTGAATGAAATTTAATTTAATAATAAAAACGTCTCCCTCGTGCATAAATCAAGACCATCAATTAATTGAGGAATCACATTGACAAAGGTGTATAAATCAAATTTATATTGACCTTTAATGCAATTTATATTGATATTTAATGGTATATGACAACGATGGAAGATGTTAGGATGGAATAATCTTAGGATGTACGAGCATATATTTGAAAGGATTTTTCCAATCAAAACTCTATTTATATATATATATATATATATATATATATATATGTGTGTGTGTGTGTGAGAGAGAGAATAGAGTTTTGAATATTAATGTGAATAATGATTAATAATGATAAGTTATTATATCTATTGAATTTTAAATATTAACATAATTATAAGATTTGACATTTTCAAAATTTATGAAATAATTTAATTAAGATTTTGGAAAAATTATGTAATTTCTTAAAAACAATTCAACATTTCAGATTATTAATTATGATCTATCGTTAAGAAAATTAAAATAACGATGGAATAATAAATCCGAGTTGTTTTAAATAGGTAAAATATAATATTGATTATTGGAGAAAATAAATATAAGATTAATTTTTATTTAAAGAAATGTGTGCCCACTTTTTTTATTGCCATCGAGTGCTTGAACCTCTAAAGGACAAATGAACCACCAATACGAGAAAATGTTTCCAAGACTCACATTTAAAAGAACTAATAAATATGATTACTAATATTTAATTTTTTATTAAGATAAATTAATTAGTCAAATATATTATATTATACCCTGACAATGATAGCCTAGCGGTAAGAGAGCCGAGTGTTAGAAGTGGGAGGTCTTAGGGTCCATTCCTTGTGATGACCACTCTCTAACGTCAAATCCACACCAAGCTATGGTGGGTTATTGGTGAAACGTATCCACAATACAATGGGCTACCGATTCAGTGTTCAATGCGATGGAGGTCAGTATGTGGCTTGAAACCTATGTTCAATGCGATGAGGTAAGTCCATAGTCCATGGCTAGGGATATTATTCACCTCTAGTTTGGGCATTCTAATTACAAAAATGTCTATGGTTTTGGGTTTGTTTCAAATATCCTGTTACCCCAAAAAATTGGCAAAGCTTAAATAATGGCATAATACACTTGAAACAAGATTGGAAAAAGAAGTCAGGTGCAGATGAAGGTGATAGGGGTGATGATGGGTATAGGCCAGGTGACGCTAAAAAAGACTGTAGTGGGTAGGTGATAGTAGTGGTGGGTAGAGTTTATCAAGTACAGGTCTCCAATGAAAGTCTAACAATAAAGGTAGAGGAGAACGTAGTAAGGGCATAGAAGAAAGTTCAAAATGGTGGTCAGAAGGGAATAGTTTAGGTAGGAGTGGATAATGGCACATGGTTGGGAATGATAGTTTCAATGGCTAGGAGTGGTTTGGGTAGGGGATAGAGTAAATTAAAAAATGATCAATCCTAAAACTGTTTATCCATGACTTAGTATTTTTTAGGGAAAGTTTCCTTTAAATAGTTCAATCATTATTTAGGGATAGAATATCAGATAAAAACAAAGGTTGGTCTAATAGAGGTGCCTCTTTAAGGAAATAGGTGCCTAAATCTTCAAAAGGGTTGGCTAGGGTTTCTTCTAAGGATATGCTATATTCAAGATGCAATAATATTTCTAACTCTTTTCATTCATGTGGAATATTTTACAAAGAAAATATTCTCAAGGCTCACCTTGATTCAAACCCTACTCTTATACCCAAAAACTAGATATCTTCAGAAGAGGTAGTTGTAGAAGAAAAAGATGTGGTGGGTGGATTGAAGGGGAATGCAAATGCTAAACTGTCATAAAAAGGAATGCAGGAAATGGCCTACCTTGGTGATATTCCATTGATTTTTTCTAAAACGCCTCCTATATTGGAAATTTCAGATTCAGGGCTCATAGTGATTGGTTTGGATAGGGGGAAATTATTTAATTGGTAGGTGTATTAGAAAATGACCTTCATGGGAAGTTTTGTTGCAATGGCCGAAAGGTACCTAGACTTCTTTAAAATCCCTTGCTCTTTCATTTTTTTCAAATGGATTATTCCTATTTTTGTTTCAATATGTGGAAGATAGATATTTTGTGTGGTCGAATGGACCATAGTTTATAGGCAAGCAAGGGGTATTTTTGTGTCCTTGGGCCCCTTTTTTTAATGCAGCTCCTGCGGTTATATATAAATCTCTAGTATAGGTAAGATTTTATAATCTTCCTTTAGTCTTGCAAGATCCTAGTCTTTTTCAACATTTGTTTAGTAAAATTCCTGATTTTTTAAAAATTAATGAATCCATTGAGGCTACTGAATTTTGTCTCGATGTGTGTAATGATTGATTTATCCAAAACTTTACACCATTCTATTCATATTTCATCTTGATTTGGAAATTGGACTCAGTTTATTAATGTTAGAGGACTTCTCTTTAGATGTTTCAAATGTAATATAGTTGATCATAAGATTGATTCTTGCCCCAAGAAAAGTTTCAAAGACTCCCATACAACTATTTTGAAGAAATGGATCAAAAATATTGGTTGTCCAGTTCGAGATCTGGTTCATAGTTTGTTGGCCCCTATAAATACCAATTATGTTAAGCATCCTTATTCGTCAATTTAGGCAATTCACAATTGTCTTTTGGAAAGTGAGGTTTTACAGGTAGCAAAAACTTTCCTTAATGTGGAGGCAGGGGAGATATCCATACCAAATTTAAAAGAGGTTGAGAATATATAGATTTTTGGATCAGAGGTTAAAGACAAAGTTTCTCTTTCATCAAAAATTTCCCAATATAAGGAATTTTTACAATAGGAAGAGGAAGATTGGGAGGAAGAAGGAGAAGAGTTGGTTAGTTGGATGACTCTATCGGTAGTTCAACATCCATGTGAATTGAAGACTCCTAACTATGGTAAGAAAGGGAAAAGACGTAGGAAAATGGAAGCATAAAGATTACAATTGGATGCAATAAATTCCATTAATAGAGACACTCAATTGATGGAATCCTTGCTCTCTAGTAGTGGCAAGCATACTTTAGCAGTAAAAGGATGAGATGAAGTCTTGGTCTACCTTATTTAGAAAAATTGTTGGTTGGTTTTGATTCAAATCCTGTAGTAATTTCAGATGTTAACTTTAGGTTTAGTTTCTTTTTCAATGGCTCTATATTTCTACCAAGTTGATAGGACTTTTTAACTTATATTTTTTTAATTAACTATGGTTTTACCTTTTTGGGAAACTGGGCCTCCTGTTATGTCCCGTAACTAGTATAAGCTCTGATAAAAAGTGGAAATCTAATGAAAAAATATATTATATTACAATTTTTATTAAATTTTAAATGTGAATGTTGAATGAATATTAGTGAAGTTTTTAAATTTAATTTTAGCTTAATTGTAATTTAATGGCTAATTTCAACTCCTATGCACAAAGACTAAAGGATTATTAATATGGACCTAAAGAATGCTAATAATAGGGTTTCACACAAGATCAATTCCTAACCCTATGTCTCTATTCAAATTATAGGTGTGCTTACCAATTTCAATGGCTTCTCTTAATTTATACTTTTGAAAATGGTTATCTACCTTAATAAACTTGATTTTATTTATGCATATCATATGTTTGGAAATGTACGAGTGTTCATCTAGAGCCAAATTCTCATACCTCTCTATTTGAATATCAACATCATGCTCCTAAATTATAGTGTAGATGGACCTCCCTGTTTCACTAATGTAAGGGACACCACACGAGCATTCCACCAAATAGATCCCACTATGTAAGATAGGGTCTATAGCATTTTTTGTGGACCTTAAAAACATTATTAACTTATTGATATGCAAGAAGGTTGTCATTATATTATGGCACTTTAAGATTATAGCAATTTTATTTGAGACTTCTTCAAGACAAGGTAGGAATGATACTAGGTTTCATTTGAAGGCTTTTTGTGCCTGTCTAGGTTGTCCTTGGCTTGTTTTATAACCATCATGATAATTTCACCATTGTGACCATTTATTATAAACACTATTTTTAAATTTTCAATTTCTTATTCTATGTTATCTTCATCACAAATTTTGAAAGCCTAGTGACATGATTTTTTAACAACCCTACTTTTTGGGTTGGATGATGGTGTGAGGAGGCATTCAAGTGGAGATCAGTGTGGGTTTCTGATATAGATCCATCCCATTTATTTGATAAGAAGACATCTAAGAAAGGAATATTACCTTCAATCTCAACTTCCTGAGTGAACTGGTTGCTAAGCATTAAACTATTGAGATGAGTATGAAATGCTTCTAACCTCTCCCTACCATGTGGCTAACATATATTGGTATCATTTACGTACCTTTTCCATCATTTTGGTTGGAGAGGAAAGGAGTGGAGAGTCATATCTTCAAACTATTCCATAAATATGTTGGCTACTACCTAGAAGAGGGGTGAGCCCAAAGCCATACCTTCACATTACTCATAGATAATTCCTCTAAAAACTAAAAATGTAGAATTCAGGCATAAGACAAATAACCTAATAGTTTCCTCATATGTGAACCAATTACCTCCATAGCACCATTGATAAGAACCTTCGTAAAGAGGGAGACCACATTCAAGCTGACTAATAACTCATTATCATCTACCTTTTTATTTTTAATAAAATCCACAAAATCCCCTAAGTCTCAGATAAAGAAATAGGTCCTACCTACTAATGGTTTTAATCATTTTATCAGAGAGATTTCAAGACCAAAGGTTGGTGAGTCTATGGTGTCAACTATGAACCTTTTTCCCTAAATCAAATGCAAATTCTAAAAATCTTAGATATAATTCTTCAAATACTTCTAATGATTATTTGGGATCATATTATCCTCTGAATCAAAGGACTTATATTTTAACTTATTCTAATTATAATACTTGTAATGCTTATGATTTGGTTAAAAATGTTAAACCTTGAACTCATTGTGGAAAACATAGACATCATATATCTAAATTTTATAAATTCTATCCACCAATCATGACACTTTATATTGTTGGAAAATGACTAAATATCCTACCTCTAGGGGTAAAACTATTTGTATTCTTAAATAAAATGGATCTTATAGAGACCTTGATGTGTCTTTATATGATGATTATTTGATTACTTATTGATGCATATATTTTACTAGCGACACCTCTTATTTATTTCCATTTTGATTAAACTCAAATTCTTTTCTGCATTCTTTATTTTTTGTTATAATAAAAATATTCTTTATCTAGAGCTTTTTTGACTAAATTATTTTCTTTTAGGTTTTGTACTTTATGATGGAAGTTGTTTTTAGCTCAAATTTTCCTAGTTGTACATCTTCTTTTATTATATTATGTAGATTGATTTTTTAGCATAGTAATTACTTAACATAAAATATTGGTGTTAGTTTTTTTGTTTTACAAAGTTTGTTGATCACTACTGATTCTTTTTTATCTTTGTTTTATTTCAAATCCACCATATTATTATAAGAGGATTATTTGAGATTATTGGTGATCATACTTTCATCCTTGTAAATTTTGGAAACACCTTCTCTTATTCTCTCTTTCTAAAATATTTTAATTCCTCCTTAAAGAAGTTTTTTTTATTGAGGGGGAGTATTATGTAATTTCTACTCCCTTCCTTATTTGTAAAACAAATTCTCAATTTTCATAACCTCAAATATTCTTAAGGGGGAATGTTGGATAATTAACCTTATTTGGGTCCTTCTAACATGTTTCTAAGTTTATCCTAACTTTTATTTATGTGTGCATTTATTATATTTATAAGTGTACTTTATCCTAGTCTTTTGAGGTGTGACTCACCTCTCTAGTCTATTTGTTGGATTTGGGAGTTAATCTCATAAATAACTCTTCCCTCCACATGACACACACATCTTACTCAATTATAATAATATTAGGGACACTTGGCACACTTGTTGAATATTACACATTTAACTCCTTATTACTCCTACCTATATTTATTGAGCTCTTATCCTCCTCTCTTATTATTTTTTGGTAGTTCTCTTATATTGATCTTGCTCTTATTCTTTCATTATTTTGATGTTATTTTGGCCTAAGGCCATTATTTATCTCTCTTATATTCTTATTTCTATGTAATTAGCTATTGATTGATTGTAATGATTCTTAATATATTATGGGTTTTTTCTCTATTTGATGTTTACCCCACTTGTCACATCTTGTATTTATTTGTGTGGTTGATTCACTCCGAGGTAGCTTTTTTTATTTGTGTAATATTTAATGAATTCAATATCATTTATCTTTTGATATTTGAAAATATTATAATATTGGATTTTCATACAAAGATACATAAGATGATCAAAATGGTATAAAACAATCTCAAAAACACTTTAATAAGTTGGTTATCTCCCGTGATGATGATTACGTTGATGATTATTATCCTAATAATACTAAATAATGGTATGATTCTTATGATGCAATGCCTAAATAAATTCATCCATTTTATTATTTTAAGATCATCATTCTTTGTATATATTAGTTAATTATCATACTACATTTTCAAAAGTAAAAGAAATAAAATATTTTAAAAAATTCTAAAAATTAGGGCCTATGCATGATGTGTATAGTTTATCTACATCAGTTAATTTATCCTTACTATATAAATTATTTATATATATCCATTTTATATCAAATATGATTTACAAGTTTACTTGATTGAGTATAAACACATACAAGATGTCATTTCAAAATGAATTTTTAAGTGTTGATATTATCTTAGACATAGAAACTTTAAATAGACAAAACTTCTCTGTTTCATATAATAACACACTATATTCTTGTTCAATTGTAGTGGACTTGTTCTAGTGAACAAATTATCTGATTTTTAAGATTAAAACCAATCATAGGCCTTATAAATTTTAGCTAAATCTCATCAAAATCATTGAGTTCATCCTTTTACACATGTTTTGTAATTCTATGACTATCCATATTATTTATACTTGAGTTCAATACATTACACAAATTAAATCACTAAATTCTACATTGATGTCTTAATAGATACCTGAGATTCTAAATATATTTATGTTACTAATCTCTTGTGTAGGACCATTTCAATTTTTCATGCATGCTTTTTGTGTTTATTCTATGCTTCATGTTTTGTTGATCTAGATCATGGAAATTTGAACAAGTCTTTGTTTTATGCTCTAAGACTTATTATATTTTTATATGTGAATGAGTTACATATGAACATGTACCTTGTATGTATCTCCTTATAATTACTTCTCATTTTTTGTGATTTTTCATGTCTTTTTGTGTATGTGATATGAGTATGCCACTTATTGTGTTTTTTTTTTACTTAGTTCATGATACCAAGATCAATAACATGCATCTTCCCACTTTTTTGATATCATGATACACATCATGTATTTTCCCCAAGTTTTTTATTCACTTTCACATAATAAGTATATGTTTATTATTCATTATGTTTCTCATTGCTATCATGTATATAAATGTAAAATTACGAATGTTTATTTCTACATGTATCATACACTACTACTTTTCTCATATTATCAATATGATGCCATAATAACCAATATTATCATTACTACTCAATAAATTTTTTTTGTAACATCATTTCTCATAATAGTTTAATTGAGATAAGTTATTGTGTATGCTTCATAACTAACCTCAAAAGAGCGGGCATGCACAATGGCTTCTATTATAGTCTAAGTTGAAACAATTCATTACACAGACAAAGAAAAATAAATTTTGCTTAGTTGGTCATATATCATGCTTATATTTTATAAAAAAGTTAGTTTAGACAACAAAACTCTATTTGGATAAGGGTGTAGGTTGATTGTGTCTATAATAATGTGTTGTCATCCCAAAAATTAAAAAAAAAAAGGTATTTTATAGAATTTATCATATTTATAGTAAGTTACGGGATTATTTTCAATAGGCATCCATAATTTTGTAGATGAATACTCAATTTTGTCTAAATTTTTTCTTAGATAGGGGGAATCATGTGCAGTATGTGTTCTGATTATCACACAAGTTTTTACTTAGAAAATCACTTGATATTACCCAAAATATAGATTCAATAAGCTTAGATATTATATTGGGGGAATGTGTGTGGAACATCTTTAATTTATTACTTAGTTTTTCCATCAATTTTATATAAGGAATAAAAGTACATATGGTTCTCTATATTGTGTACACTAGACATACATCATACTGTTTTTTCACCCATTTTGTAGAAAAAATGATTCTTATTATGTTTGCAATAGTTTTTTTTATATTTTTGCACTAGTTTTACATCAAAAATGAATCTTAATCTATCTATACTAGTTGATTAGCCTTTTTTCACCACTTTTTGCACATTAATGATCTATTGGAATTCATATAGTGATTCCAATGCACTGTACTAACTCGAGCTATGTAATAATGGAATAAAGCACCCATTGAATTCTTAATCACACTCTCCTATAAATGAGGATTGGGGTATGGATAGTCTAATCAAAGTGTTTCAATGAAGAAGAAATTTCTAAGGGTCCTACACTCTCCAATCACAAGTTTTACTCCATAGAAAATAATTGTCTATGTACCCAAACATATGTATTCATTCATTTCTATTTGAACGATAAGTTTATTATCATTGATTTAAGATTTTTAATCCTAATAAAGAATTTATTTATAGATTTTTCATTGCAAGTTTACATGAAACATAGATTAATGCATGGTCTACATCTAGGCCTACTCAACACAAGTAATCTCAGGTATAGTTATCTTTATTTTACTCTAGTATTTTCACTTGTATGCATTAATATAATAGGGGGAATTTAGTCACTAAAATCTAAATTTAATACTATAAAAATGTACTTGTGATAATCCTCTTACACACAATGCCTAATACCATAAATCTAAGCCATTGTTCTTTTAATTCTATGCAAATGACATTTACACTTGATAAATTATGATGTAGAACATTCCTATTATTCATTCCAAGCAACCTAAAATCTCTATTAGAATAATCCACACTTACAATTTATTTGTTTCCTCCCATATGAGGTCACTCTTTCAAGACTATCCTACTTGTCGATAGTGTCATAATCTATTGGTTGCATCCTCTTTCAAAATAATGGTTAATTGTTCAAATTCAAATTCATCTAATAGGTCATTCCACACATTTCATAATCCCCATTCGAGGAATTTATATAAAATCACTATAAATATTTGTTTAAACATTTTTACACTAGTGGCTCATATCATAAAAAATATCTTGAACATCCAATTGCACATTTGGAGGAAAGCATATATTCATCCCAATTCTAAGTCTACAAAGCCATAGTTTCCCTTAGATATGTTTGCATAAAACTCTAAGCTGAAAAGTAATTATTGAAGTACACAATTACATTAGGATTTCACCAACATATAAAATTACACTATTATTTTACACACACCATCATAACATAAGAGAACAACATGGATTTTGATCCCTCTTTAGAGTATTGGTATATAGGTAGTTCTTAACACATGGGGTGATGAGGTGAAGTAAAACTTCATCCACTAACCCATTTTTCATTTTTATGCTATTTATTATTTATTATATAAATATCTAAGGTTTTAAGTTAATGAGAAGGTTTGTATCTATTTCCTTAACAAATCAAACTACTCAGATCTCACACACAAGACTCATTAGTGAAGGCACACAAACCCAATTTAATACAAAGGGAAAAACTCTATCAAAACATGGCATGGCCCAGTATAGATAGTCTTGCCTTTTATATAAATAAATAAAATCCATATTCCTCATTCATAGGCATCTCACATAGTTACACAGTTAGGTCTATAGTCAAAAACATAAATGTGCATTATTTGATTTCCATCAAAGTAATTTATCTTTGTTATTTCCCATTTTAGAATTTTATATAACTATTAAGAATAAAATCATAAATGATTAATTTATTATTATTTTATACATTCTTATTTTAGGCATCAATTTTTTATAATATTTATAAAACATATTGGTAAACATGTCTTTTGTTGAATATTGCAAGCCCTAATTTTCCCTAGGGTTTCATTCTAAACTTTATCCTAAGGTTTCAAAAGCAAATTTTATTTCCTTATAGTGTTGGATTTTCTATATCATTAGCTTGTCACTTTCCTCTTGTTATCATTAAGTATTTATAATATTTAAAATGACTAAAAAATAATCTATTCCCGCTCCTAACTCTCAAGATGGTGATATATACTTTCTCTATAACTAGGTTCATGATATCACCATCATAAGAGGTAAGCTTACCCATCCTATAATTCAAAATAAGGTAACCACAATTTCCTTTCTTGACCCCCTCCACATCCCACATGTCCTTTTGATGGTGTTTGTATGCATATTCAATTTACAATACCAAGGTTTTGTTCCTATGAATCCCTCAAAAATCAAATCATCACTATGAACAAGTCATTATAATAATTGTAAAGCTAAAATTTGTATTTCATTTCTAAGATCAAATCATGGGAAAATATGATCACATATATAAATAATACATAATATGATAGTGTTAATTGTGCATTTATAGCTTTGTCTATCAATTTTGTGCCTAAAAATACTTTATATCAAAATTGGAATCTAAAACAAAGTACATAAAACTAATGATTCAAATACTATGTAAAAATATAATAAGAGTTCAAGTGAGATTCAAAATTAAACTATTCACAACAAGTTGATCAAACTATGTCCTATACATTATTTAAGAAGATAAGAATACCATTTTTCATATCATATAATACATGGGCATCAAACAAATATTTGTTTATATTTCAAGGACAAAGTACAATAGATAATTGCTAGTTGTGATGCTACAATAGATACATCAGTCAAGCAACCCACTCAAATTATGGTTTCATATTCTAAATTGCAAGTATAAAAAAAAGAGCGAGTATGGATATGAAGGGATGCTTTAGGTAAAGATAATATTTAAAAATGAAAAAAATAGATAAAGAAAAGATTTAAAAGCAAAACTTAGATCAAGAAATATTAGAAAAGGAAAAAGTGGTAAAAGACAATTTATTAAAATAACAAGGATAAAAATCAAGATAAAAAAAAAGAACAAATACAACAGGAACAATTTTAAAAGTAAAGGTTACAACAAAACATGTTACAAAAAGAGAAATTACAAAAAAAAGATCAATCTTAACAAGAAATTATGTTTAAGAAGGGGTTTCTAACAAAATATGTTTCAAAAAAAAGATGCTTATAAAAGACAGTGTTACAAGTATGGTACCAAAGGAAGCAATTACAATTCCTTCTTCATATCAAGAACCTTTCACTATCACTAGTCACATTGATAGAATTTTTTTTACTGATGTCAAGATTATAGGCATCTAGGAAAGATATTTTATTCTACATCACTTATTATACCTCTTAGATATAAGATTCAACACATTAATAAAAATAATTCATATATAAAATGTGTACGGTAATTGAGTTAAGAGCATTGTTTGCTTCAAATGAGTATTATCTTAATTTCAACATTATTTCTAAACCAAGTAGATACAATGTTGTGCTTAGAGGATCATGTTTAAAATAAATAGGAGTAATTATTGATAAACATAAGAGTTGTATTAAATTTCATCATGAGGGAAAATCATTTTTTATTTTAAAAGAGGAAACATATTTAGAGAAAGAAGAAAAAACATATTCAAGAAATTACACAAATGAGATATTAGTGGATGCACATGATATAACACATATTGAAAAAAATAAATCAAAAATATCAATACCATAATATGGAGAAGTTGGTGTTTCATACACAAATAAAAAGATCAAAATGACATTTCACAATCTCAAGCACAATATGATAAGTTGGTTCTATACCATGATGATGATTAAATTGATGACTATGATCCTAATAATACTAAATATTGGCATGATTTTGATGATACAGGTGTGCACAGAGGCATCAAATTGATGATATTTTATGATTTTAGTAGGATCATTACTTATACATACCATAATTTATTATCATACTACATATTCAACTATATATAAAAAAATCAAATATTTCATAAAATTCTAAAAATTTGGGAATATACATGATTTTTGTAGTTTATCTACATTGGTTAATTTCTTCTCAATATATTCAGTGTTTTTATATAGCTATTCTATATAAAATATGTTTCACAACTGTGATTGAGTGAGTTGCATAACCCACGAGTTGTCACTTCCAGATGCAATTTTAGGGGTTGAAACTTTATCATACCTAGAAACTTTACACAAATAATATTGATCTTTTCCAGATAGTAACACAATACATTCTTATCCAATTATAGTGGACTTGTCCTAATTAACACATGGTCTAATTTATTAGAATAAAACTAGTCAAAAGCCTTGTACATCTTTTTTACATAATATCAAGATCATTACGGGAATCTTTTTACATAATTTTTATCATTTTATAACTATCTCTATTGTTCATAATTTAGATCAATATATTATGAAAAATCTATCATTATTTTTCACTTACTTTCACGTTGATGGCATACTAGATACCTAAGTTTTTAAATATACTAATGTTACCAATTACTTATTCATGCATGCTTTTATGTTTGATTTTGTGCTTCATGTTTCATATGTATTCATTTATCTATATTGTGGGTAATTGAACATGTCCTTGTTTGTGTATTTAATCCTTATTATACATTTATATGTGTGTGATTGACATTTGAACATGTCCCTATCATGTGTCCCCTTGGTCTTCTTATTTATTTTTGTAATTTTACATGTGTTATTTATGTGTGCATAATGGCCATGACTCTTGTTGCATTTGTTTTCTCAATTTTTGATGACATGATCAATATCATGCATCTTGCATGAGTTATTTTTAGTTTCACATATTCAATATATGTTCATTATTCACTATGTTTCTCATTGATAAAATCTATCTAGATATGACACTATGTATGTTTAATTCTACACGTATCATACATTACTATTTTTTTTAAACTATCAATATGATGCTATGATCTCCAATGTTATCATTACCACTCAAATTTCAATATTTTATATAACATCATTTCTCATAACTTTTAAGTTTGAGATAAACTTTTTATAAAGATTCACAACTCACCTCAAAAGGAGGCATACATAGTGGATTTTTTGAGAGACTAACTTGAAATAGTTCATAGCATAAAGAGGTAAAAATATTTTTTCCTCAGTTGATCACATGTCATACCTAATTTTTTCTTAGAATTCAGTTTTAGACAAAAACACCAAATTTAGATAAAGAGGATGGTCATGTCCATAACACTACCTTATCATCATAGTATTCATAAAATATTATTTTAATTTTTTTTATCATAATCAAAACTAATTACAATAAAATTAACAATAGGTATCCATAATTATTCTAGATGATTATTTAGTTCTATCTCATATTTTTCTTATAATGGGGGCATTAAGTGTGAAATGTGATACCATGTATTATACATGTTTTATTATTATAAAATCACTTTATGTTACCCAATTCTAGAGTCAATATGATCAAATACTATATTGGGGACAAGCGATCCATAAGCTAGGTGGAGATTCTACTCTCAGCTTCATCAACATAAATACTACACAAATATTTTTCTAAGAAGTAGTGACATGAATATTATGTGCAATTAAACATGAATAAAAAAATTGAAACAAGTGCTTGGAAAAGGATGTATAACCTATTAAACATAACCACATTAATAAAAATAATGAGAAAAGTAAAAGCTGAATAGATAATTACCATAGAGAAAACCAATGTGGGAAAAAATCCATCTTGTAATGAAAATCACTCTCCCCTTTTAGTATGCAATAAAAATGTCTACAAGGTACAACCAAGTTTCCCTATATGGAAAAAAAAAATTAATAACATCCTATCCAAAACTAATATAAAAACTCATCTCTATATTTAACAAGAATGAGAAAAACTATAACTGAGGCTCAAACATGGAAAGAATGATGTGAATCTAATTTAATCACATCACATTGCCTCTTTCTTATCATATCTACCTTGTTAACACCTATATATAGGCCTTCTCAATCCTGGATATCAATAAGGAAATTAAATAGATCATCACAAGGAGAAGAAACATTTACAACCATTCATTTTTCTCACATATTTTAATGGTGATGAAACCACTATGATATGTATACATATTTTTATATAATATTCATGGTGGTTACATAAGTCCCACCCTAGAAACTGCAATGGTTTCATAACCACCATTATGAAAAATAAGATGATTTTGAATCCCTTGATGAAAACCACACTAGTTTGGAGCCAAAATTTCCCTTTTTGATCAATTTGAAGGTATTTCAATCATCCCCACACTATTTATGTCACTAAATTGAAGTCTTGAGCTTGAAGTGTCTTAAAATCATGTTTTACATATAATTTGACATAGTGTAAACATTTATTATGAATTAATCAGTGCATCAATATCCATACTTTTATATAACTTTAATATTATTTTGCACTAGATTTTCACTAGGAATGAATCTTATTCCATATGTAGTGTTTGATTCACCTTTATTAAATAGTTTTGTACCAATTTTTGCAATAGAAATGAATCTTATTATGTATGCAGTGGTTGATTCACCTTTTAAACTATTTTTTCACTAGAATTCATACAAACATTCCAAGCCACTGCACTACCTCTAGTTATGAAAGAATGGAGTCAATTACATCTTGGGTTATTATGCATACTATTATATTTTGGCACACAGCCAAACAAGATTCTTGCAATAAATATTGAAGAGAGGTAATGGAGTGGGAATATATACATTGGAGGAGAATTAACAATTGAACATAAACCTAAAATAACCTTTAGAGTGGTTTTAAACCATTTATTAAGTTTGAAAACATATTTTTACCCTTCTCGGCTACTCACTATCACTGTGAACCCTAAGCCAGGTTTTTCATAGAAAATCGAGTATTGTGAGAGAATGAATCATGGAAAAATCCTATAAGTTTTTGAAAATACAGGTTTAAAGTAATTTGAGAGATTTTATAGGTTTAATTTTGATACTTTACATACAAGTATGAAGCATGGATTTTGTGTGATAAATAGGGTAGTAGGAGGCCTAATAGGCCTAAATAGTGGCCTAAAAGGTATTTAAAAAGTGGTCAAACCTTTGAGATATGTTATGAAACTTTGTAGATATTAAGAAGAGAATAGAGAGTATCTCAAAATGGGTCTAGTTTATTATTTTTATTTTTTACACTTTTTTACAAAGCAAAAAGCCTTAAAAAGGGCTACTAAAAGAACCTTGTGATAGAGTAGAAAATAGAGTGTGTCTTAAGGGATTATTTGAAGAATTTGTGTATTGAAGGAGAATTTAGATAATATTTTTTTGAGTATGACGTAATGTGAATAAACCTCTTAAGGTTAGAGGAATCATATATTTTTCTTTGAGTCATATTGTAAACTGATATAAAGACCAGTGTGCATTGAGTGAGGTAAAGGGATTGAAAAGTTTAGTGAGATCATCATGAGAATGATAGAGAATAACTAAATGATATTTATAAGTGATATGTATGAAGGGTTCTGAGGTAGAGAACAAATAGAGTCAAATATGGTTAAGACAAGGCCAACGTTAGGAGACATTGGTAGAGGGGAGAGTATGTGAATATGTTTTTTTTTGTTTTCATGTATACATTACCAATTTAATGAATCCCTTTGCATAATTTGGTATTGGATCCTAATACATTATTTGAAAAATGATGTTGATTTTTGGTAATATTTGGTTACATGTGCATACATTTTGTGATTGATTAGGTTTTGAATATTGTTTGAATGTTGTTATGATATGCTATTGTGAGAATGCTAATGAGGAATGCATGAATGAAGTGAAGAGGCTATAGTGATATAAAAGAGAGGTATAGATAGTTGTGAGAAAGCATAAGTATGCGGCAAAGCCCATAAACTGAGAAGGCTTAGAGAGAATAGAACTAGTGAGAGATCTAAGAAGAGAGAAGCTCAAAAGTGAGCTTAAAGATAGAGAAAAGAGTCCTAGAGAAAGGAAAAGAGAGAGAAGTCCCAGATGAGGATGAGAGAGAGATTAAATGTGTGAGAGAGAGAGAGAGAGAGAGAGAGAGAGAGAGAGAGAGAGAGAGAGAGAGAGAGAGAGAGAGAGAGAGAGAGAGAGAGAGAGAGAGAGAGAGAGAGAGAGAGAGAGAGAGAGAGAGAGATTCAAGTGAGAGAAACCAAGTGAATGGTCAAAGAGGAGAAGTGAGAAGGCTTATCAAGAAGAGAAGAGATAGGTCCAAATAAGAGACCTAGAGAAGAGAGTGAGATAGTAAGAATGATGAAGGTATTGAAGATTGAAGAATGACACAAGAAGAGGATGGAAGAAAAATAAATATGGTTACAGAGAGAGAAAAATATAGCTGAAATGAAATAGGTTTTGACAATATTCGATAAAATCTTGGAAGAGTTGAGAACAAGATTTAGTGTGTGTCTAAAGAGGAAAGTTAGATGGCCTCTCAAGTAGTTGATGGAAAAGAGAATAAGACAAGTGATGAAGATGAAAGCATGGAAGCCTAGAAGGAGAAGTGAAATAAATACTCACAAATTTATGATTAATGATTTCTTTGAATGTTTTCATACAGGTGAAGATTTTCATGAAGATTGGAATCATGAGTAACATGATAATGGTGATGAGAAATAAGTGGAGTGGAAATATGAGTTTAGAGATTCAATCTTGTGATATCCTAAATAAGGTGATCCATTGGAGGATGAAGAAGAAGGAGGATATTAGGTTTCAGTAGCAGCATGACTCTTGACAAATAATAAGGAGGAAGATTTCAGATAAGAAAGAATGGAGGAGAACTAAGAAGCATAAGGTAATAGTTTTCATGTTGTGTTTGATGAGTATTCTAATTTAGACATTCTAAGAAGCATAAGATTAATTTGAAACTAATGAGCATTTTTATGTAAGAAAAATAAGTTACAATAGAACATGATGAAGTGCTTAATATGAATGAAGAAAATAATGAGCTTGCATCAGTAGAGAAGCAAGGAGAAGCACATGTTAAAGTGCTTGAATAGTATGAGTTGTAACAGGTTCAGGTGTCTTTTTTGGCACAAATGGAAGAAAAATAAGAGATGTATGACTATAAAATAGAAGAAGAGAATATATGGTAAAATATTATAGAGGATTTAGATGATTTGAGTCTCGTAGGAGACAAAGAGAGCATCATAGCAGCTGAGTTTATATTAGAGACAATCTTAAGTCAAGGAGAAAAAGAGATGTCAACCAAATAAAAGAGTGAATATCAAGGTAAAAAGAAGGAATTGGTTTTTATTGACATGTTTGATTCATGTGCAGGTATTTGGAGGCAAATAAATGAGCAATAGTTGCCCATGAGTATATTGAAGATGCAAAGGAAGAGGAAGAGAAAGAGAGAGAATAATAAAGGAGGATACATCACGAGTTTTAGAAAGAATACAAAAGGTCCATATGTTTCACATAGTATTTGGGATCTAGGAGGAATAAGGATGTTATAAATAACCTCAAAGACAAAATCATTTATAACTTTCATGGAAAGTTTTTCTTGTTCTTCGGTAGTATGATGTAGGAGCGTCACTATCCCATTATACATATTGGTACATTTTACATGTATATAGTTTTAATAAGTTTTTTTTATCATTTTAAGTTAATAATATTCATCCACAAGAATTAGGAAGATTTCAAATTTGAATTTGAGGTGTTTTGGGCATTTTCTCGCCAAATCCTTGTTTTGAATTTTCAAACCCTTCCTATGAAGTTTTAAGAGATATCCACCTTGTTTAAAGTGGTCTCAACTTTTTATTAGATATTTATGTTATAATAAATGGTTAAGAGTGTTTAGTACCCACATTACTCACATGATGAGGCATCTTGGTGAGTAGGTTAGTAGTTAGGCAATTTACAACATATAAGAGTTAATTATGGTAGTTAGAGTCTTTAAAATAGATAGTTATCTTTGTGTAATGGATAAATTAAATGTAGGACAAGAGAATGGAGAGGATGTGGATTATAATTTGTAAAATAATAAACCTCCAAGAACATGAATATACAAGACTTTGTTTGAGGAAGATTCTCTTGGTAGACTTTTGTAAAATTCTGTGTATGCCAATATATTAAATGTGTAGACAGAGCATAAGAAAAGAACATTAATAAAGTCAATTTTTGAGTTTTTTAATATTTTGGTAAGTGTGTTTAATTGTTTTTATAATTTTTTATATTACATAAAGTTTTATTTATAATTTCAAATGAGAAAAGCCATTTAGACTATGTACCCTGGTAAGACTATATTTTTTGTTTTAAGAGATTAAGATTAAATGACGTATTTCAATAAATGATACTTTGGATAGGAATTTGAAATTTATAAGTAGTTACTAATAATATTTAAAAAGTTCTTAATAACCATTACATATTATTCTTGATTGTATTGGTGAAGATTGGTTGAAGAAGTTTCAAACAAAGACCCTACAAAATTCTATGTTTTCTTGATCAAATAGCCTGCCTAAGTGTCAATAGTGACAAGGAGTGATATAAGGTTCGTAATTTTAGCTTGTATACATTTGGGAGTATTCATAACTAATTTTCATAAGTTATTTTATTCACTTTTAGTTATTTTCCATATTGTTGAGTGAGACACCTAAGGTAAGGCCTGTAGACTATTATATTTTGGCACATAGTCAAACAAGATTCTTGCAATAAATATTGAACCGAGGTAATGGAGTGGGAATATATACATTGGAGGAGAATTAAAAATTGAACATAGACCTAAAATAACCTTTAGAGTGGTTTAAAACCATTGATTAAGTTTGAAAACATATTTTTACCCTTCTCGGCTACTCACTATCACTGTGAACCTTGAGCTAGGGTTTTCATAGAAAAGCGAGTATTATGGGAGAATGAAGTGTGGAAAAATCCTATAAATTTGTGAAAATAAAGGTTTTAAGGTAATTTTAGAGATTTTAGAGGTTTAAAGTTTGATAACATATGTACAAGTATGGACTAGGGAGTTTGTGTGATAAATAGGGTAGTAGGAAGCCTAATAGGTCTAAATAGTTGCCTAAAAGGTATTTAAAAAGTGGTCAAAGATTTTATTTATGGTATAAAAATTTATATATATATATCAATAATATCATAAAGGGTATCTCAAAATTGGTCTATTTTATTATTTACACTTCCATACAAAGCAAAAAGCCTTAAAAAAGGCTACCAAAAGAACCCTATCAGGGAGAATAAAATAGAGTGTGTCTTAAGTGATTCTTTGAGGAATTTGTGGATTGAGGGAGAAGTCCGATAGGAGTTTTTTGAGTATGATCTAAGGTGAATAAACCTTTTAAGGTCAAAGGAATCCTATATTTTTTTTGAGTCATGTTACAAAGTATATAAAGACTAGTGTGCATTGAGTGAGATAAAGGGATTCAAAAGTTTAGTGACACCATCATGAGCATGGTAGAGAACAAATGAAGGATATGAAGAATTGGGATGTATGTAGGGTTATGAGTTAGAGGATAAATAGAGTCAAATATGGTCAAGATAAAGTTATAGCTCAGAAAAATTAGTAGAGGTGAGAGTATGTGAATATGTTTCTTGTTTTCATATATTGATTACTAGTTTAATGAAGCCCTCTGCATCACCTTCTAGGAATAAAATGGTCTCAATTCTTCCAAGAGTTTAGTCACTCTAGGGTTTCTATAATATGGAGCATTGTACAACTCTTTTAACATAATACTTAGCATTTTTTTCTTGCCAATCACATAAATTCTACCTTATATCTCAAAAGCCCATCATTCTAAAATTGAAATCCTTTATATTTATGATCCTTTGAGTCCTCAGATAAATATTTATTTATCTGATCATAGAGGTCATATCCAAGTGAGAATTTTACTACCCTATCTCAAAAATTACTCCTTATAGTGTCTAATGTTGTAATGTACCCTCAAGGCATCTACAACTCTATTTTCTTTTGCCTTAATGTATCTAATGTCGAAATCATAGTTTAAAAAATATTATCCACCACCTTTGACAAAAATTAAGTTTATGTTGGGTAAATATATACTTGATTCTAAAACTATCAGTTTTAAGTTCAAAAGGCTTTCCTAAAAAACAATGCTCCCAAAATTGTAAATAATGCACTATCGTAGCTAATTATCAGTCATGTGGAGCATAATTTACCTCATAAGGCTTCAACTTACTTGATTCATAAGCTACAACTAAAGCATCCAACATAAAAATCCTCTTAGACCATCTCTTGAGGCATCAGTTATAATTGTAAAATGACCATTTGGATCTGGAATTTGTAATAATGATGCTAAAGTAAGCATAATTCTTAGAACCAAAAAGGCTTCTTCACACTTATTAGACCAAACAAAATACTACTCTTAATGTTGAAGAGAGATGCTTAGATTTACTATATTAAATAAATTTGGCACAAACTTTCCATATTATCCTACTAAACACATAAAACTATGCACCTCATTCACATCTTTTGGTGTTGGACACTCCATAATGGCTCTAATCTTGAATGGATCCAAAAAAATTCCTTATGTAAATTTAATATCTCTTAAGCATTTTACTCTTCTTTGGAAGAAGTCACACTTAGACAATTTTCCACATAATATATCCTTCCATAAACACTATAAGATTAGATGTAAATTGTCAATATGCTCTTTCTCACTTTTAGAATAGATGAGGATATAATCAAGAATGACTAACATAAGATGATTAAAATAATATTTGAGCAGATTGTTCATAATAATCATGATTGTTTTTGGTGCATTCATTAATTTGAAAGGAAGCGCTATAAACTAATATTTCCTATATTGAATCCTAAAAGTTGTTTTTGGAATATCTTCCTCTCTAATTCTCCATTTATAGTACCCAACACAAAGGTAAATCTTTAAAATGACTATTACATCAAGTATCTGATAATAAATATCATTAATGCAGGGTAAAGGATACTTGTTCTTGATTGTTACCTTGTTTAGAATTTAGTAATATATGCATAGGTGATAGATTTTGTTATTGTTTTTTGACAAGGACTATAGGTTCACTCCATGGTAAAACATTTGGCTAAATCAAACCTTTGGATAACATATCCTAAATTTGGGCCTTTAACTTAGCTAATTTAGTTGCTTTCATTATGTAAGGATCATTGGATTAAGGTTCCTATCCTAGAATGATATCTATAATGAAGTAAAATTCCCTCTTGGGAGGTATACCTCATAATTTCTCTAGAAAAACATCCTAAAGTTATTTTAAAAAAGGATATTATTATTTCAAGGGTTCCTTGGTTTCTCTAATTTCATCCATCTTGACTAGTAACACTTTACATCCCTTTCATTGAGATGTTTTCAATTGAATGGCTAAAATTTTTCTTAGTTTCAAGTCTCTCTTTTCTCCTTGAATTTGGGTTTGAATTCCCAAATCATCAAAACAATCAAATTTCTTAACCAAACAATCAACTATGGCTTTGTGTTTAGAGAGCCAATTCACCCCTAAGATCACATCATATGAATCTAGTGGGTTTGTATAGAGATAAACAATCATAGGAAATTATGGAAAATTTATTTAAGCCTCAATAATACATATATCAAATTTGACCTTGGATTCATTTCTATATTGAACTAACCAAACATTTTCCATAAAACTAGTTTTCTAGATAATTTACTTAACATTCTATTACATATAAAACATTTAGTGACTCATGTATCTATCAAAATGAAAATAGGATGACCAAACAAATTACATGATACTTCAATGGGAGAGGTTTTAAATCTACTTGACAGTTTTCAAACGATGCATTAATACATCGATGAAAGGTTCTTTGCTATGATATAGAGGTGTGTGAATTCTTATTTATACCATTAGTCGTCTACCAAGGATAATCCTTAGTAGAGTGGTTTTCTCCACATGTAAAGCATCTCTTAGGTGGTCCCTTCCTCTTAGATTGATTAACACCCTTAAATCCTTCTCTCAAACCACTTATAGGTTTCTTTTTTGCTGAAGCATTACTTAATCTTCAATTCTTGCTATTGATTTAGTTTTTAGAATTCTTGTCTGTTTCTAGTTCTTTTTCTTGAAGGTTGTCTTTGAGATACTAAATGGTGGGTAGTGCATGAACATTCACTTCACACCTACTTTTGGGTTTTAAGCCCATGATGAACTTCCTAATCTGAAAATGTTCATATTTATTATATTATAAAACATACTTCAAGAACTTTATGAATTTCTCCCAGTATTCATTTACTGACAAATCCCCTTGTTTCATGTTATATAAATCTATTAATTTATTATCAAAATATAGATGGGGTAGCCACCATGCTCTAAAAAGATTCACAAATTTCTCCCAAGTAGTGTTAGTGGAGTTAAGGCTCGTCTCAAGCTTCTTATTATCCCATCAAGTTGTTTCTTCATTGACTAGTTGGTAAGCTCCCCAAAAGGCCTTGGTTACGTCATAATAATTTATAACATTGAAATATTTTTCCAGTTCTATAATCTAGGCTTAAATTTCATCACCCAACATTATACCATGAAATTTGGGTGGATTCACTTTCTTTATATCTCATGCAAGCTCTATATATACTTAAGTTCTTACTACTTTTTGACCCTCAACATGCCCTCGATTTTGAGGCTCTTCCTAACCATTTGGTTGTTCTTTTGGAACTTATTTTTCATTTTCCTCCTCTGGTCCATGAACTTCTTATTCTAGGGTTTCTATTTTATCTCTAGTCTCATTCATGACAACAAGTATTTGATTAAGTTTTACATCTTGTTCAGGTACTAGCTTAGTAGAATAAGCTTGAGGGTTCACATTAAAATTCCCCTATATGCTCAATTTACCTCACACCATTATCCATTTTGTAAATAGGAAAATTAATTTAATGTTAGTGGATGCATTAGGTCTTAACATTGAACCTTTGCTCTGATATTGCAATGTTGTAACCCCACTAGGATACATAAAAGTTACACTTTAAAAAATAAATCCATATAGATTACTTATTACATCATCAATAATCATTTGTATAATTCATTATTTGTCTAATAAATGTATCTAGAGAAATAAATGTAGAAATGCATTAATCCATTGGTTAAAAATATGATCCATTTAGTTTTCAAACAGTCTCTAATAGAATATTAGATGAATATTTCTTATGAAATGAATAATAAAAAGTGAAAATTACATTAATACACTAGAATAATCTTTAAATATAACTATAAATAAGCATACAACCATTAATTTTACAACAATTAAAAGTATTTACAAGTCTCATAGTCACTACTATGTTGAATAGTCATCAATAATAATGTATTGCATATTACTTTTTAGTACAAAATTAAATATACAAGATAGAATGTATAATAATAAAAATAAGCCTCATAAATATCTCAATGATCCATAAAATTAGTGATTAGTATGATTATTAAATGGTTAAATAGATGAAGAGATGGAGAGCATCATTAGTCTACGTTTACTCCAACTACATACCATCAGTCTCCTTCACACCTCCACACTAAGAGTGGACCTTCACTAATACATGTACACAGTCTAGGTTTTGGTTGATTTCTCCAACCACAGACCATCAATCTAGGTTTTGGTTGACTTCTCTATATACACACTATATCAATTTCACAATGTATCTTTTTTAATTAACACAAAATCACATAAGATCTGATAATATCCAACTAATTCATTAATATAAAACAAGCAAGTCTTAAGATATCTTATAAACACAAGTATAGACTCCTAAGCTTATTTTATACTTCTTTATCAATCTTATTCCATCATTTCTTTATTACATGAAAATCTCATATTTTTAACTAATATAAAAATAAAGAATAATGTATATTTTACATGCATGTTCAACCATACTAATTATAATTATCAAATAATCATTACAAAATGATAAAACATTTTATAATGTGTATTTAATATATATACTAGTTCTTCACTAATTTATCCTTATTCAAGTTCATTTTAAATAAAGGTATAAATAGTGGAAAAACTATCCATTTCAATGCATAAATTCACCTATAGAACCCATCTCATAGATTCCTACTATACACCTACAACTTTATGCATACCTCCAAATTGAAATAAAATTAGGTTTAACATCGGTCACTAAGTACTAATTCTATTCATGTACATACATAAAACTAAATGAATAGGTTTTCATGTGTGCACATACACACATATTTACACTCCTATAAACCTAATTCAAAATAATAACTGAGTTATGTACTACCTTGTAACTCAAATGCCACATCATGGGCTACATATCAATAAAAAATACAACTACAATATTTAAAAGATTTATAGATGTCCAATCCCTCTAAACACAATTTTATTGTCACATTACATAATTCAATATTGTATGTACATCTATATGATTCATTTTTTATTTTTTTTTTTAAATCATACATCATTAACTATTTTCATAAGTTTCCAAGGGTCCACTATTATCCAAAATATACTCACACTTCTATTATTATTTTTTTTGATATCATATAGGTTTATACAAACATTACTTTGTGTGTGTGTGTGTGTGTGTGTGTGTGTGTGTGTGTGTGTGTGTGTGTGTGTGTGTGTGTGTGTGTGTGTGTGTGTGTGTGTGTGTGTGTGTGTGTGTGTGTGTGTGTGTGTTCTATATGAAACATATCACTGTAGTTATAAAATTTAAGATAAAGTCTTCAAATTTAAAAATAGTCTTTGGGTTAATAAGACTTTTAGTGACCGCCCATTCCAAAGTTTTAAAATGATTCAATAATTTATCCATTTTCTACTCATCGAGAATGGTTTGGGAAAAATATTAATTACTAATAATATTAGGCAAAAATATCAGTACCCATCATACACAATTCAATAACTATCTAAGTATGTGTAAATTAAATATTGCAGTGAAGGTATTTCTCAATGGTGGCTCGACAATCACTAATCTTTCCATTCTTTTAAAATAAATGACTCAACTTCATTTATATAGGCATATGGATGGAACTCAGTTCCATCCAAGGGGATATAAATATGAAACCCTATTTTTTTCCATCATATACATTAAATTTTCTTTTCAAAAAGGGCTTGTCATCATGTTTATAGGCCTAGGAATGGAATTTGGTTCCATCCCCAGGTCTATAAATATGAAATCCTAAGCTTTATCTACAAAATATACAATTAAATACATTCAAAAAATACATTTTTCAACAATATCAAAGAAACATTTTATTGTTCCTTATTAAGAATAAATCTAAAATTGACTCAAAATTTCAAACTCAGAGTTCAACAATTTGATTCTATAATGGCTAAAGGTTAATGTATGAAATGGTAAATGTTTTCCTTCCTTCCAAGCTCCATTCTCCTTCTTTCCTCCCCATTATCCTTTTTTCTTCTTCTTATAATTTTTCACTTCGCATCCATGTTTCTCATGGCCATTCCACTCTCCTACTAAATTGCTCATTATCCATTATGAACTCACATTTCATTTATGCCTGAAATGCATATTTGACCTGATTATTCATAACCATGGCCCTTGTTTTATAGCATAGACACCACATGAAAATTCATAATCATAGCCAATGGTGAATTCAACCATGACATAACAAATAAAAACTTAATTTCATTATTCCTTATTTTCCTCCCATTCCAAAATATGTGGTAACTTGTTATCAACACTTTTAACAAGTCGACATCCAAAGTTCAAAGTCCAAAAACTCTTTTAATTTAATTTATTTGGTTGATTTTACCCTATTTCACCCATGTGTCCCCAAAAATGGACATAAAGGTATACAAATCACATAATATCCACAAACATCTAATACTCTTATAAGCTAAAATGCATCAATAGTTTAACACAACATAGTTTAGTTCATATTGGGGATATAAGGAAACACAAATAGTAATGTTTGGCCATCCCAAGTATAACGAGTTTAAAAATTCAATCAACAAATAGTTGGATAATGAACTGTTGGGTGGGGTTGTGATGATGCCACTCTTATTCAATATCATACAACTATGTGGAAATAGGAACTAATACAACATACAATCTTGATGGTTCTTAAAAATGTCAAGAAAGAGCATCGACCACTAGGTTTTCATTTCATTTTTTTAAAGTGATATCATAATCATAACCCATGAGTTTAGAAACCCATTTTTCCAAATCTAGGGAAGAGACCTATTTCATGAAAAAAAATCTAGGCTTTGGTTTTTAGTTCTAATGTTCAATTGTTGGCATGTCAAGTATGTATACCATTTATTGACTGTGTAGAGAATATACATCATTTTCTTATCATAGGTAGGGCATTCAAAATTATGCCTAACAAGGACCTTATTACTAGAGGAAATGGGGAATCCATCTTGCATGACCACAATAACAAGTCATGTCCCATATGAATCACATTAAATAAAAAAAGGCTTTAAATTTTGAGAATGCTTGATATTGGTGTGGTGCACATTTCTTATTTGAGGTGATTAAATGCTTGTTTAGATGTTGTCAACCTTACAAAGGAGTCTCTTTTTAACATATTCATCTATTAGGCTATGATTTTTTCATAATCTTTGACAAATTTATAGTAGTACCCTTCTAGACCAAGAAACCCACAGAGAATTTTGAGTGTCATCAGTTTCATCCAAATTTTCATGGCCTCAATTCTGGCAAGGTTAACACAAACACTAGAAATGAAAATTATATGTCTAAGGTATTCAACATCTATTTGACCAAAATAACATTTATAATTTTTAGCACATAAGTGGTTCTTAGTAAGAAGTTCTAAGGTAGTGTCGAGGTGTTTGAGGTGATCATCCCAAGTTTAGTTATAGATGATGATGCAATCAAAGAAGACTAGGATGAACTTTCATAAAAAGAGGGAAAATAATTTAATAATTAGGCCTTGGAATTTGGAAGGGGAATCAATAAGCATAAATGGCATGACAAGGATCTCATAGTGACCATCATGTGTTTGAAATAACATTGTAGGAATGTTTACATCATGTATGTGGATTTAATGATAGCTATAGTACAAATCTAACATGGATAAAAATTTGGCACCATGGAGTTCGTCAAGGATCTCATCTATTACCAGAATGATAAATTTATTCTTAATAGTGAGCTTTTTCAATTCTCAAAAATCATTATAGAGCCACCAAGAGCCTTATTTTTATGAATAAGCATGACTAAAGAGGAATATGGACTAGTTTTAGTTGAATGACTCCAGTTTGTAGGAGATCCTAAACCATATTATTAATCTCATTATTTTAAAAAATGGGTAATGGTATGACCAAATGTTTGGTGGTTCACTACATGGAAACATTTGGATGTGATGGTCTTCAAAGTAGTCAAGAGGCAATCCTATTGGTTCCTAAAAAACTATTGCATGCTTGACCAAAATATTTTGTAATTATGATGTTCGGATAGAATGAGTTATGGACTAGTGTGAAGAGAAAATAATTAGGAAATTATTTCATGTGAACCATTTTTGAGAAGTTTATCCATGCGATGAGAGTTGATGATACTATTGGATCTAGGAAAAATGCCTTTAAGTGTATATTGTTGTTTGTTCTCAGAGAACTACATTGATAGCTTATAAAAAATTGAAAATAATAGTTCTAAGAGTTTGTAGACATTATGTGGCTATAAAAACATCACATCCACCTAATATAAAGGAAACAAGTTAGTCCTGATGTTTTAGTCTCCCACTGAAATGTGAACATTATGACACTTGCCCTTGCAGGGAAATGTTCCAACATTTTCAATCATCACCTCAAAACTAGAGTAAGGTTACACAAAATAACTTACCTACTTAGCTACCTGAGGGTCAATTAAGTTATGAATATTTCTTAAATTAATAATAATGGTGAGGGGTTATTTTTTGAAAAACCCTTTTATGCACATTATTTATGGAGTAGTTACCCCTACCAAGGCATGCATAAAAATTTATGGATGTGAATCATCAGGGTCTTACTCTAGCTTATCCAAATTGGAATTTGAGGTATCTTACCATGTGCATGTATCAATGGGGAATAAAAATAGAGAAGATGCAATCTATGTTTGATGCATTTGTGTCACCTAGCCCATTTGTCATCACAATTGTAGTATAACTCCTTATGATGTGTGCACATTTTTGCTTCAATGAGATGTTTAATGGGTTTTGCCTTGAGATGGAGTTATGTGTTGGGGTACTAGAATAAGGGTGGATTGAAGGGTACCCAATTGGAATTGTAATGTTGTGATCGTATTTGATATTCTAAGAGCTTGGCTAAGCACAAGGGTTCCATCATGGTGTGAGGTTGAAACATTTTAACCTCATTTCAAAACACATTATTGAGTTCATTGTGAATAAAATTTTGATATATCATCATATAGGCCTTCAATCTAATTGGAGAGTTTTAAAAACTCTGTTTGATAGTCTCAAATAATGTCAGTTTCATAAAGTTTAGTTAGGGCACTTATGAAATCATTGTAGGTAGTAGGCCCAAAATGTATTAGTAAGATATTGGAAAAATAAACCGAATTTAGGTATGTATTTGAATTGAAAACCATTAGTATTATTGGACAAATTTCTTATATATGTGGAAAGAAACAATAGGTACTTTTTATTCTTCCATAATGGGATGCAGGCTAAAATATTACTCAACATGATAAATCTAGCTAGTAGGTTGAATACAATCAAATTTGGGGAATCCAAGTGGGGGCCACTTATTAGTGCTCTAGATAAATAACTAACATTGGATTAACAATCCCTTTTAGTTTAGATTGATCAATTTTTAAAACTAAGGCTGACACTACAATCTTGTAATTTAGATAGTTGAGATTTAAATTTAGTCCATAGTTTATCAATGTCATATGCTATGGTGTGGGTTTCTACATGATTAAAAACCATCTAACCAATGATCTAGAGCTTAGTAGTATGGACCATATCAGAATAGTGTGATTGGTTGGTATTATGGCTAAAATTGGATTGGAATATTATAAAAAGTTGTAATGTGATTAGTTGGTGGTATGGCCAAAACTAGATTGGAATATAATAAGCAATTACAATGTGATTGATTGTCAGTATGGCCAAAACTAGATAAGAATATAATAAACAATTAGCATGTGATTAGTTAACAATATGGCCAAAAATAGATCAGAATGTAGGAAATAATTAAAATGTGATCAGTGTCAGTGTGGCCAAACTAGACTTGAATTTATATTTTATAAAAATAAAACTTAGTTTTTGCAAATTACAAATAGAATTCCTTATTGTAACTTGACATTAATGACATAGTACACCATCGATGATAAAGGCTATAGTTCTAGACATTGCACAGGAAGAAAAGATGCATACACGATGGTTTAGTAAACCTGTGTAGAAAAAAATCAATGCACACAAATGGATTTTAAAACATGGCTCATAACAATGATGACCTCTTGCCAAAAAAATCTACAAATCTTAACACAAGTACAAATTTTAATACTTGGCTCATATAGATGATTACTTATAAAACTTGGATCTTAACAATGCCATTTGATGGTGAAAGCTTATTACCACCACTATGTTGCCACTTTATAATCACCAAGATCCCATAAGGATAAGGTAAAAGCATTCAATGGATAGAATTAAATAGCCTTAACTTATTAAAGCTGATGAAAAAATTGACCCTAGAATGTGCTCTGATACTAGATGATGGATCCTTTTTGAAATAGATTAGAACTATATTGTAAATATATGAAATTTAATCAAAAAATAATAGAAATTTACTAATTATATTAAAAATAAAGTATAACTACATTAAAATTATCATAGGCCTCTTCAATGGGCCAACCTTCGTTGAGCAAGCTCAATATAATACAATTCATGTGTGATTTAGTACTAGTCTAAAATCTTATTTATATTAATTCAAAACTAGCTAACTACTACTCTACATGAATGTGGGATTATTACATTGGACTCAAGGGAAATCTTACAAATCATATGCATCCATAGCCTTTTATTAAGGAAAGAAAGAATAAATGATGGTTAAGATGAAGGGTCCTAACAAAAGCTTTATGCAAGAACTAATGTTATTCTTTTTCATAAATGGAATCTTATATAGATACGTGATGTAATTTTATTATTCTATGGGATATTATAAGGACATTAGAGTTTTCACTTAGGTCATTGCATATGTTGGTTCTTTTTTGTAAAAGGAGAATTGTTGGTGAGAGTTCTTGTAGAAGTTTGTTCTTCAATACACAAGTACAACATTGATTTTTTAATCATTTGGATAACATGTGGTAATGTGTGACAAGAGCTTTAAAAATACGAATATCATAGTGCAAGAGTTCTGGCACAATTATTTATTTTGAATTTTACATAACTTGTTTCATGTGTAGGATATTTGTATGCACACATCCCTGTGATATGTTATCATGAGAAGTTGTTAAAATTAAATTAATATTTTTGTGTGATGTATTAGGTCATGATGTGTTAAGTTGTAATTTATTATGATTCCTCAGAATTATATTAAATATTTAATGTTTATGATACATTAAGGCATGTTTAATGTTTTAAGTGGGTATAATGCACTTAATGTAAGTAGGTGGATATTGTGCCTTTATAAGCATTCACCTACACTTTTGCTAAAAATGAAAATTTTGGATATATATGATTAGAGCTAAGGATAGTCAGAGTGATTATTCTTACATAATGTTAAGCCTATAAAACAAATATGAGTTAGCAAGTAGATATCTATGGATCTAGTGTTCTAACACATCTCATTTGAGATAGTAGAGTATTGTGTTATTATTATGTGTGCCTATTATGATTTCACAAATTGAACTCAATAAATATTTTAATTGTGTTGTTTTAGTTTAACTCATATTTTGATGTGTATTTTTAGGGCTACATAATCTAAAGCATCTCTTAATTGAAACACTTAACCATAAATGTATTAAGTCATAATATTTTAATTTGAATTCAAATATCACATATAATTAGAAAAGAATGATAGTTCATCTAGACACACACTATCTAGTAATAATTTACAAGATTCTATCGAGTAATCAAATGTATTTTAGAAGAGTCGAGTAATCATTAGAGCAGTCTTTTTTGTTGAAGCTAGTATTTTCCATATAACATATTTAGTACACAACTTAGAGTTTACATGTCATTGGAATGATTTAAATTTATATAATTTATTAATTTAAATATATTTTTCTAGAGTGATTATTACTACTTGAACTTTTAAAAAATACTAAAATAGTTATATTATTCACCTAATTTATAACATGTTTGCGAAATCTGACTATCTTTTCTTAATTTTACTTTTAAAATGCAATGTTAAGATTAAAGTGTGAGGTGGAAGACAAGATATGTTTACAAATATACTAAAATATAAAATTAAAAATAAAGTATCGAATTAACATATGAATTAATAACATAGAAAAAATAAAAACCGAAACCTTGTGTAAATACCCTCTCTAAATTTAGATTAATTAATAAAATTTGATTATTATTATAAAAATTGTAATTTTTTTTTTTAAAACCAAAAAATTAAATATTTATATTATAATGAAAAAATTCAATTAATTACAAAAATGTCTTCTTCATAGAAAACTTTTATTCCATTAATTATTTATAACATACTTATCCATATCTGATTCATATAATACTTATATTTTATAATTAATTGAATGAAATTTAATTTAATAACAATATTAATTATTTATTTATATTTCCTACCCATGCTTATCTCTATGTCATCCATATAATATTTATATTTGAATAACACGTATAATTATACATAAACATTGTAAATGTGTACATCATTAATTATTTATTTAAATTACCTACCCATGCTTATCCATACATATAATATTTGCATTTTATAATTCAATTTAATAAGAATCTATATAATATTTGTATTTTATAATTGATTGAATGAAATTTAATTTAATAAGAATGTTAATTAATTTTTTATATTACTTACCTAATCTATATAATATTTATGTTTTATAATTAGTTGAATGAAATTTAATTTAATAATAAAAACGTCTCCCTCGTGCATAAATCAAGACCATCAATTAATTGAGGAATCACATTGACAAAGGTGTATAAATCAAATTTATATTGACCTTTAATGCAATTTATATTGATATTTAATGGTATATGACAACGATGGAAGATGTTAGGATGGAATAATCCTCTCGCTATGTTTAGTTCTTAGGATGCACGAGCATATATTTCAAAGGATTTTTCCAATCAAATATATATATATATATATATATATATATATATATGAATAGAGTTTTGAATATTAATGTGAATAATGATTAATAATGATAAGTTATTATATCTATTGAATTTTAAATATTAATATAATTATAAGATTTGACATTTTCAAAATTTATGAAATAATTTAATTAAGTTTTTGGAAAAATTATGTAATTTCTTAAAAACAATTCAACATTTCAGATTATGATCTATCGTTAAGAAAATTAAAATAACGATGGAATAATAAATCCGAGTTGTTTTAAATAGGTAAAATATAATATCGATTATTGGAGAAAATTAATATAAGATTAATTGTTATTTAAAGAAATGTGTGCCCACTTTTTTTATTGCCATTGAGTGCTTGAACCTCTAAAGGACAAATGGACCACCAATACGAGAAAATGTTTCCAAGACTCACATTTAAAAGAACTAATAAATATAATTACTAATATTTAATTTTTTATTAAGATAAATTAATTAGTCAAATATATTATATTATACCCTGACAATGATAGCCTAGCGGTAAGAGAGCTGAGTGTTAGAAGTGGAAGGTCTTAGGGTCCATTCCTTGTGATGACCACTCTCTAACGTCAAATCCACACCAAGCTATGGTGGGTTATTGGTGAAAAGTATCCACAATACAATGGGCTACCGATTCAGTGTTCAATGCGACGGGGGTCAGTATGTGGCTTGAAACCTATGTTCAATGCGATGAGGTAAGTCCATAGTCCATGGCTAGGGATATTATTCACCTTTAGTTTGGGCATTCTAATTACAAAAATGTTTATGGTTTTGGGTTCATTTCAAATATCCTGTTACCCCAAAAATTTGGCAAATCTTAAATAATGGCATAATACACTTGAAACAAGATTGGAAAAGAAGTCAGGTGCAGATGAAGGTGATAGGGGTGATGATGGGTATAGGCCAGGTGATGCTAGAAAAGACTGTAGTGGGTAGGTGATAGTAGTGGTGGGTAGAGTTTATCAAGTGCAGGTCTCCAATGAAAGTCTAACAGTAAAGGTAGAGGAGAACGTAGTAAGGGCATAGAAGAAAGTTCAAAATGGTGGTCAGAAAGGAATAGTTTAGGTAGGAGTGGATAATGGCACATGGTTGGGAATGAGAGTTTCAATGGCTAGGAGTGGTTTGGGCAGGGGATAGAGTAAATTAAAAAATGATCAATCCTAAAACTGTTTATCCATGACTTAGTATTTGTTAGGGAAAGTTTCCTTTAAATAGTTCAATCATTATTTAGGGATAGAATATGAGATGAAAACAAAGGTTGGTCTAATAGAGGTGCCTCTTTAAGGCAATAGGTGCCTAAATCTTCAAAAGGGTTGGCTAGGGTTTCTTCTAAGGATATGCTATATTCCAGATGCAATAATATTTCTAACTCTTTTCATTCATGTGGAATATTTTACAAAGAAAATATTCTCAAGGCTCAGCTTGATTCAAACCCTACTCTTATACCCAAAAGCTAGATATCTTCAGAAGAGGTAGCTGTAGAAGAAAAAGATGTGGTGGGTGGATTGAAGGGGAATGCAAATGCTAAACTGTCATAAAAAGGAACCCAGGAAATGGCCTACCTTGGTGATATTCCATTGATTTTTTCTAAAACACTTCCTATATTGGAAATTTCAGATTTAGGGCTCATAGTGATTGGTTTGGATAGGGGGAAATTATTTAATTGGTAGGTGTATTAGAAAATGACCTTCATGGGAAGTGTAGTTGCAATGGCCGAAAGGTACCTAGACTTCTTTAAAATCCCTTGCTCTTTCATTTTTTTCAAATGGATTATTCCTATTTTTGTTTCAATCTGTGGAAGATAGATATTTTGTGTGGTCAAATGGACCATAGTTTATAGGCAAGCAAGGGGTATTTTTGTGTCCTTGGGCCCCTTTTTTTAATGCAGCTCCTGTGGTTATATATACATCTCTAGTATAGGTAAGATTTTATAATCTTCCTTTAGTCTTGCAATATCCTAGTCTTTTTCAACAGTTGGTTAGTAAAATTGCTGATTTTTTTAAAATTAATGAATCCATTGAGGCTACTGAATTTTGTCTCGATGTGTGTAATGATTGATTTATCCAAAAATTTACACCATTCTATTCATATTTCATCTTGATTTGGAAATTGGACTCAGTTTATTAATTTTAGAGGACTTCTCTTTAGATGTTTCAAATGTAATATAGTTGATCATAAGATTGATTCTTGCCCCAAGAAAGGTTTTAAAGACTCCCATACAACTATTTTAAAGAAATGGATCAAAAATATTGGTTGTCCAGTTCGAGATCTGGTTCATAGTTTGTTGGCCCCTATAAATACCAATTATGTTAAGCATCCTTATTCGTCAATTCAGGCAATTCACAATTGTCTTTTGGAAAGTGAGGTTTTGCAGGTAGTAAAAACTTTCCTTAATGTGGAGGCAGGGCAGATATCCATACCCAATTTAAAAGAGGTTGAGAATATATAGATTTTTTGATCAAAGGTTAAAGACAAAGTTTCTCTTTCATCAAAAATTTCCCAATATAAGGAATTTTTAAAATAGGAAGAGGAAGATTGAGAGGAAGAAGGAGAAGAGTTGGTTAGTTGGATGACTCTATCGGTAGTTCAACATCCATGTGAATTGAAGACTCCTAACTATGGTAAGAAAGGGAAAAGAGGTAGGAAAATGGAAGCATAAAGATTACAATTGGATGCAATTAATTCCATTAATAGAGACACTCAATTGATGGAATCCTTGCTCTCTAGTAGTGGCAAGCATACTTTAGTAGTAAAAGGATGAGATGAAGTCTGGGTCTACCTTATTTAGAGAAATTGTTGGTTGGTTTTGATTCAAATCCTATAGTAATTTAAGATGTTAACTTTAGGTTTAGTTTCTTTTTCAATGGCTCTATATTTCTACCATGTTGATAGGACTTTTTAACTTATATTTTTTTAATTAACTATGGTTTTACCTTTTTGGGAAACTGGGCCTCCTGTTATGTCCCGTAACTAGTATAAGCTCTGATAAAAAGTGAAAATCTAGTGAAAAAATATATTATATTACAATTTTTATTAAATTTTAAATGTGAATGTTGAATGAATATTAGTGAAGTTTTTAAATTTAATTTTAGCTTAATTCTAATTTAATGGCTAATTTCAACTCCTATGCACAAAGAATAAAGGATAATTAATATGGTCCTAAAGAATGCTAATAATAGGCTTTCACACAAGATCAATTCCTAACCCTATGTCTCTATTCAAATTATAGGTGTGCTTACCAATTTCAATGGCTTCTCTTAATTTATACTTTTGAAAATGGTTATCTACCTTAATGAACTTGATTTTATTTATGCATATCATATGTTTGGAAATGTACGAGTGTTCATCTAAAGCCAAATTCTCATACCTCTCTATTTGAATATCAACATCATGCTCCTAAATTATAGTGTAGATGGACCTCCCTGTTTCACTGATGTAAGGGACACCACACGAGCATTCCACCAAATAGATCCCACTATGTAAGATAGGGTCTATAGCATTTTTTGTGGACCTTAAAAACATTATTAACTTATTGATATGCAAGAAGGTTGTCGTTATATTATGGCACTTTAAGATTATAGCAATTTAATTTGAGACTTCTTCAAGACAAGGTAGGAATGCTACTGGGTTTCATTTGAAGGCTTTTTGTGCCTGTCTAGGTTGTCCTTGGCTTGTTTTATAACCATCATGATTATTTTACCCTTGTGACCATTTATTATAAACACTATTTTTAAATTTTTAATTTCTTATTCTATGTTATCTTCATCACAAATTTTGAAAGCCTAGTGACATGATTTTTTAACACCCCTAATTTTTGGGCTAGATGATGGCGTGAGGAGGCATTCAAGTGGAGATCAGTGTGGGTTTATGATAGATATCCATCCCATTTATTTGATAGGAAGACATCTAAGAAAGGAATATTACCTTCCATCTCAACTTCTTGAGTGAACTGGATGCTAAGCATTAAACTATTGAGATGAGTATGAAATGCTGCTAACCTCTCCCTACCATGTGGCTAACATATATTGGTATCATTTACATACCTTTTCCATCATTTTGGTTTGAGAGGAAAGGAGTGGAGAGTCATATCTTCAAACTATTCCATAAATATGTTGGATACTACCTAGAAGAGGGGTGAGCCCAAAGCCATACCTTCACATTACTCATAGATAATTCCTCTAAAAACTAAAAATGTAGAATTCAGGCATAAGACAACTAACCTAATAGTTTCTTCATATTTGAACCAATTACCTCCATAGCACCACTGATAAGAACCTTCATAAAGAGGGAGACCACATTCAAGCTGACTAATAACTCATTATCATCTACCTTTTTATTTTTAATAAAATCCACAAAATCCCCTAAGTCTCAGATAAAGAAATAGGTCCTACCTACTAATGGTTTTAATCATTTTATCAGAGAGATTTCAAGACCAAAGGTTGGTGAGTCTATGGTGTCAACTATGAACCTTTTTTGCCTAAATCAAATGCAAATTCTAAAAATCTTAGATATAATTCTTCAAATACTTCTAATGATTAATTGGGATCATATTATCCTCTGAATCAAAGGACTTATATTTCAACTTATTCTAATTATAATACTTGTAATGCTTATGATTTGGTTAAAAATGTTAAACCTTGAATTCATTGTGGAAAGCAGAGACATCATATATCTAAATTTTATAAATTCTATCCACCAATCATGACACTTTATATTGTTGGAAAATGACTAAATATCCTACCTCTAGGGGTAAAACTATTTGTATTCTTAAATAAAATGGATCTTATAGAGACCTTGATGTGTCTTTATATGATTATTCGTTGATTACTTATTGATGCATATATTTTACTAGCGACACCTCTTATTTATTTCCATTTTGATTAAACTCAAATTCTTTTCTACATTCTTAATTTTTTGTTATAATAAAAATATTCTTTATTTAGAGCTTTTTTGACTAAATTATGTTCTTTTAGGTTTTGTACTTTATGATGGAAGTTGTTTTTAGCTCAAATTTTCCTAGTTGTACATCTTCTTTTATTATATTATGTAGATTGATTTTTTAGCATAATAATTACTTAACATAAAATATTGGTGTTAGTTTTTTTGTTTTACAAAGTTTGATGATTACTACTCATTATTTTTGGTCTTCATTTTATTTCAAATCCACCATATTATTAGAAGAGGATTATTTGAGATTATTGGTGATCACACTTTCATCCTTGTAAATTTTGGAAACACCTTCTCTTATTCTCTCTTTCTAAAATATTTTAATTCCTCCTTAAAGAAGTTTTTTTTATTGAGGGGGAGTATTATGTAATTTCAACTCCCTTCCTTATTTGTAAAACAAATTCTCAACTTTCATAACCTCAAATATGCTTAAGGGGGAATGTTGGATAATTAACCTTATTTGGGTCCTTCTAACATGTTTCTAAGTTTATCCTAACTTTTATTTATGTGTGCATTTATTATATTTATAAGTGTACTTTATCCTAGTCTTTTGAGGTGTGACTCACCTCTCTATTCTATTTGTTGGATTTGGGAGTTAATCTCATAAATAACTCTTCCCTCCACATGACACACACATCTTACTCAATTATAATAATCTTAGGAACACTTGGCACACTTGTTGAATATTACACATTTAACTCCTTATTACTCCTACCTATATTTATTGAGCTCTTATCCCCCTCTCTTATTATTTTTTGGCAGTTCTCTTATATTGATCTTGCTCTTATTCTTTCATTATTTTGATGTTATTTTGGCCTAAGGCCATTATTTATCTCTCTTATATTCTTATTTCTATGTAATTAGCTATTGATTGATTGTAATGATTCTTAATATATTATGGGTTTTTTCTCTATTTGATGTTTACCTCACTTGTCAAATCTTGTATTTATTTGTGTGGTTGATTCACTCTGAGGTAGCTTTTTTTATTTGTGTAATATTTAATGAATTCAATATCATTTATCTTTTGATATTTGAAAATATTATAATATTGGATTTTCATACAAAGATACATAAGATGATCAAAATGGTATAAAACAATCTCAAAAACACTTTAATAAGTTGGTTATCTCCCGTGATGATGATTACGTTGATGATTATTATCCTAATAATACTAAATATTGGTATGATTCTGATGATGCAATGCCTAAATAAATTCATCCATTTTATTATTTTAGGATCTTCATTATTTGTATATATTAGTTAATTACATACTACATTTTCAAAAGTAAAATAAATAAAATATTTAAAAAAATTCTAAAAATTAGGGCCTATGCATGATGTGTATAGTTTATCTACATCAGTTAATTTATCCTTACTATATAAATTATTTATATATATCCATTTTATATAAAATATGATTTACAAGTTTACTTGATTGAGTATAAAAACATACAAGATGTCATTTCAAAATGAATTTTTAGGTGTTGATATTATCTTAGACATAGAAACTTCTCTATTTCATATAATAACACACTATGTTCTTTTTCAACTGCAGTGGACTTGTTCTAGTGAACAAATTATCTGATTTTTTAGATTAAAACCAATCATAGGCCTTATAAATTTTAGCTAAATCTCATCAAATTCTTTGAGTTCATCCTTTTACACATGTTTTGTAATTCTATGACTATCCATATTATTTATACTTGAGTTCAATACATTACACAAATTAAATCACTAAATTCTACATTGATGTCTTAATAGATACCTGAGATTCTAAATATATTTATGTTACTAATCTCTTGTGTAGGACCATTTCAATTTTTCATGCATGCTTTTTGTGTTTATTCTATGCTTCATGTTTTGTTGATCTAGATCATGGAAATTTGAACAAGTCTTTCTTTTATGCTCTAATACTTATTATATTTTTATATGTGAATGAGTGACATATGAACATGTACCTTGTATGTATCTCCTTATAATTACTTCTCATTTTTTGTGATTTTGCATGTCTTTTTGTGTATGTGATATGAGTATGCCACTTATTGTGTGTTTTTTTTGCTTATTTCATGATACCAAGATCAATAACATGCATCTTCCCACTTTTTTGATATCATGATACACATCATGTATTTTCCCCAAGTTTTTTATTCGCTTTCACATAATAAGTATATGTTTATTATTCATTATGTTTCTCAATGCTATCATCTATATAAATATAAAATTACGAATGTTTATTTCTACATGTATCATACACTACTACTTTTCTCATATTATCAATATGATGCCATAATCACCAATATTATCATTACTACTCAATAAAAAAATTTTGTAACATCATTTCTCATAATAGTTTAATTGAGATAAGTTATTTTGTATGCTTCATAACTAACCTCAAAAGAGGGGGCATGCACAATGGCTTCTATTATAGTCTCAGTTGAAACAATTCATTACACAGACAAAGAAAAATAAATTTTTCTTAGTTGGTCATATATCATGCTTATATTTTATAAAAAAATTAGTTTAGACAAAAACACTCTATTTGGATAAGGGTGTAGGTTGATTGTGTCTATAATAATGTGTTGTCATCCCAAAAATTAAAAAAAAGGTGTTTTATAGAATTTATCATATTTACAGTAAGTTACGGGATTATTTTCAATAGGCATCCATAATTTTGTAGATGAATACTCAATTTTGTCTAAATTTTTTCTTAGATAGGGGGTATCATGTGCAGTATGTGTTCTAATTATCACACAAGTTTTTACTTAGAAAATCACTTGATATTACCCAAAATATAGATTCAATAAGCTTAGATATTATATTGGGGGAATGTGTGTGGAACATCTTTAATTTATTACTTAGTTTTTTCATCAATTTTATATAAGGAATAAAAATACATATAGTTCTCTATATTGTGTACACTAGACATACATCATACTATTTTTTCACCCATTTTGTATAAAAATTGATTCTTATTATGTTTGCAATAGTTTTTTTTATATTTTTGCACTAGTTTTACATCAGAAATGAATCTTAATCTATCTATACTAGTCGATTAGCCTTTTTTCACCACTTTTTGCACATTAATGATCTATTGGAATTCATATAGTGATTCAAATCCACTATACTAACTCGAGTTATGTAATAATGGAATAAAGCACCCTTTGAATTATTAATAACACTCTCCTATAAATGAGGATTGGGGTATGGATAGTCTAATCAAAGTGTTTCAATGAAGAAGAAATTTCTAAGGGTCCTACACTCTCCAATCACAAGTTTTACTCCATAGAAAATAATTGTCTATGTACCCAAACATATGTATTCATTCATTGTTATTTGAAGGATAAGTTTATTATCTTTGATTTAAGATTTTTAATCCTAATCAAGAATTTATTTATAGATTTTTCATTTCAAGTTTACATGAAACATAGATTAATGCATGGTCTACATCTAGGCCTACTCAACACAAGTAATCTCAGGTATAGTTATCTTTATTTTACTCTAGTATTTTCACTTGTATGCATTAATATAATAGGGGGAATTTAGTCACTAAAATCAAAATTTAATACTATAAAAATGTACTTGTGATAATCCTCTTACACACAATGCCTAATACCATAAATCTAAGCCATTGTTCTTTTAATTCTATGCAAATGACATTTACACTTGATAAATTATGATGTAGAACATTCCTATTATTCATTCCAAGCAACATAAAATCTCTATTAGAATAATACACACTTACAATTTATTTGTTTTCCTCCCATATGAGGTCACTCTTTCAAGACTATCCTACTTGTCGATAGTGTCATAATCTATTGGTTGCATCCTCTTTCAAAATAATGGTTAATTGTTCAAATTCAAATTCATCTAATAGGTCATTCCACACATTTCATAATCCCCATTCGAGGAATTTATATAAAATCACTATAAATATTTTTTTAAACATTTTTTCACTAGTGGCTCATATCATAAAAAATATCTTGAACATCCAATTGCACATTTGGAGGAAAGCATATATTCATCCCAATTCTAAGTCTACAAAGACATAGTTTCCCTTAGATATGTTTGCATAAAAATCTAAGTTGAAAAGTAATTATTCAAGTACACAATTACATTAGGATTTCACCAACATATAACATTACACTATTATTTTACACACCATCATAACATAAGAGAAAAACATGGATTTTGATCCCTCTTTAGAGTATTGGTATATAGGTAGTGCTTAACACATGGGGTGATGAGGTGAAGTAAAACTTCATCCACTAACCCATTTCTCATTTTTATACTATTTATTATTTATTTAATAAATATCTAAGGTTTTAAGTTAATAAGAAGGTTTGTATCTATTTCCTTAACAAATCAAACTACTCAGATCTCACACACAAGACTCATTAGTGAAGGCACACAAACCCAATTTAATACAAAGGGAAAAACTCTATCAAAACATGGCATGGCCCAGTATAGATAGTCTTGCCTTTTATATAAATAAATAAAATCCATATTCCTCATTCATAGGAATCTCACATAGTTACATAGTTAGGTCTATAGTCAAAAACATAGTTGTGCATTATTTGATTTCCATCAAAGTAACTTATCTTTGTTATTTCCCATTTTAGAATTTTATATAACTATTAAGAATAAAATCATAAATGATTAATTTATTATTATTTTATACATTCTTATTTTAGGTATCAATTTTTTATAATATTTATAAAACATATTGGTAAACATGTCTTTTGTTGAATATTGCAAGCCCTAATTTTCCCTAGTGTTTCATTCTAAACTTTATCCTAAGGTTTCAAAGGCAAATTTTATTTCCTTATAGTGTTGGATTTTTTATATCATTAGCTTGTCACTTTCCTCTTGTTATCATTAAGTATTTATAATATTTGAAATGACTAAAAAATAATCTATTCCCGCTCCTAACTCTCAAGATGGTGATATATACTTTCTCTATAACTAGGTTCATGATATCACCATCCTAAGAGGTAAGCTTACCCATCCTATAATTCAAAATAAGGTAACCAAAATTTCCTTTCTTGACCCCCTCCACATCCCACATGTCCTTTTGATGGTGTTTGTATGCATATTCAATTTACAATACCAAGGTTTTGTTTCTATGAATCCCTCAAAAAACAAATCATCACTATGAGCAAGTCAATATCATAATTGTAAAGCTAAAATTTGTATTTCATTTCTAAGATCAAATCATGGGAAAATATGATCACATATATAAATAATACATAATATGATAGTGTTAATTGTGCATTTATAGCTTTTTCTATCAATTTTGTGCCTAAAAATACTTTATATCAAAATTGGAATCTAAAACAAACTACATAAAACTAATGATTCAAATACTATGTAAAAATATAATAAGAGTTCAAGTGAGATTCAAAATTAAATTATTCACAACAAGTTGATCAAACTATGTCCTATACATTATTTAAGAAGATAAGAATACTATTTTTCATATCATATAATACATGGGCATCAAACAAATAGTTGTTTATATTTCAAGGACAAATTACAATAGATAATTGCTAGTGGTGATGCTAAAATAGATACATCAGTCAAGCAACCCACTCAAATTATGGTTTCATATTCTAAATTGCAAGTATAAAAAAATGAGCGAGTATGGATATGAAGGGATGCTTTAGGTAAAGATAATATTTAAAAATGAAAAAAATAGATAAAGAAAAGATTTAAAAGGAAAAATTAGATCAAGAAATATTAGAAAAGGAAAAAGTGGTAAAAGACAATTTATTAAAATAACAAGGATAAAAATCAAGATAAGAAAAAAGAACAAATACAACAGGAACAATTTTAAAAGTAAAGGTTACAACAAAAGATGTTACAAAAAGAGAAATTACAAAAAAAAGATCAATATTAACAAGAAATTATATTTAAGAAGGGGTTTCTAACAAAATATGTTTCAAAAAAAAAGATGCCTATAAAAGATAGTGTTACAAGTATGGTACCAAAGGAAGCAATTACAATTCCTTCTTCATATCAAGAACCTTTCACTATCACTAGTCACATTGATAGAATTTTTTTTACTGATGTCAAGATTATAGGCATCTAGGAAAGATATTTTATTCTACATCACTTATTATACCTCTTAGATATAAGATTCAACACATTAATAAAAATAATGCATATATAAAATGTGTATGGTAATTGAGTTAAGAGCATTGTTTGCTTCAAATGAGTGTTATCTTAATTTCAACATTATTTTTAATCCAAGTATATCCAATGTTGTGCTTAGAGGATCATGTTTAAAATAAATAGGAGTAATGATTGATAAACATAAGAGTTGTATTAAATTTCATCATGAGGGAAAACCATTTTTTATTTTAAAAGAGGAAACATATTTAGATAAAGAAGAAAAAACATATATTCAAGAAATTACACAAATGAGATATTATTGGAGGCACATGATATAACACATATTGAAAAAAATTAATCAAAAATATCAATACCATAATATAGAGAAGTTGGTGTTTCATACACAAATAAAAAGATCAAAATGACATTTCACAATCTCAAGCACAATATGATAAGTTGGTTTTATCCCATGATGATGATTAAATTGATGACTATGATCCTAATAATACTAAATATTGGCATGATTTTGATGATACAGGTGTGCACAGAGGCATCAAATTGATGATATTTTATGATTTTAGTAGGATCATTACTTATACATACCATAATTTATTATCGTACTACATATTCAACTATATATTAAAAAAATCAAATATTTCATAAATTTCTAAAAATTTGGGAATATACATGATTTTTGTAGTTTATCTACATTGGTTAATTTCTTCTCAATATATTTAGTGTTTTTATATATCTATTTTATATAAAATATGTTTCACAATTGTGATTGAGTGAGTTGCATAACACACGATTTGTCACTTCCAGATGCAATTTTAGGGGTTGATACTTTATCATACCTAGAAACTTTACACAAATAATATTGATCTTTTCCAGATAGTAACACAATACATTCTTGTCCAATTATAGTGGACTTGTCCTAATTAACACATGGTCTAATTTATTAGAATAAAACTATTCAAAAGCCTTGTACATCTTTTTTACATAATATCAAGATCATTAGGGGCATATTTTTACATAATTTTTATCATTTTATGACTATCTCTATTGTTCATAATTTATATCAATATATTATGAAAAAATCTCTCATTATTTTTCACTTACTTTCACATTGATGGCATACTAGATACCTAAGTTTTTAAATATACTAATGTTACCAATTACTTATTCATGCATGCTTTTATGTTTGATTTTGTGCTTCATGTTTCATATGTATTCATTTATCTATAGTGTGGGTATTTGAACATGTCCTTGTTTGTGTATTTAATCCTTATTATACATTTATATGTGTGTGATTGACATTTGAACATGTCCCTATCATGTGTCCCCTTGGTCTTCTTGTTTATTTGTGTAATTTTACATGTGTTCTTTATGTGTGCATAATGGCCATGACTCTTGTTGCATTTGTTTTCTCAATTTGTGATGACATGATCAATATCATGCATCTTGCATGAGTTGTTTTTAGTTTCACATATTCAATATATGTTCATTATTCACTATGTTTCTCATTGATAAAATTTATCTAGATATGACACTATGTATGTTTAATTCTACATGTATCATACATTACTATTTTTTTTAAATTATCAATATGATGCCATGATCTCCAATGTTATCATTACCACTCAAATTTCAATATTTTATATAACATCATTTCTCATAACTTTTAAGTTTGAGATAAAATTTTTAAAAATATTCACAACTCACCTCAAAAGGAGGCATACGTAGTGGATTTTTCGAGAGACTAACTTGAAATAGTTCATAGCATAAAGAGGTAAAAATATTTTTTCCTCAGTTGATCACATGTCATACCTAATTTTTTCTTAGAATTCAGTTTTAGACAAAAACACCAAATTTAGATAAAGAGGATGGTCATGTCCATAACACTACCTTATCATCATAGTATTCATAAAATATTATTTTAAATTTTTTATCATAATCAAAACTAATTACAAGAAAATTAACAATAGGTATCCATAATTATTTTAGATGATTATTTAGTTCTATCTCATATTTTTCTTATAATGGGGGCATTAAGTGTGAAATGTGATACCGTGTATTATACATGTTTTATTATTATAAAATCACTTTATGTTACCCAATTATAGATTCAATATGATCAAATACTATATTGGGGACAAGCGATCCATAAGCTAGGTGGAGATTCTACTCTCAGCTTCATCAACATAGATACTACAAAAATAGTTTTCTAAGAAGTAGTGACATGAATATTATGTGCAATTAAACATGAATAAAAAAGAAACAAGTGCTCGGAAAAGGATGTATAACCTATTAAACATAACCGCATTAATAAAAATAATGAGAAAAGTAAAAGCTGAATAGATAATTACCATAGAGAAACCCAATGTGGGAAAAAATCCATCATGTAATGAAAATCACTCTCCCCTTTCAGTATGTAATAAAAATGTCTACAAGGTACAACCAAGTTTCCCTATATGGAAAAAAAATTTAATAACATCCTATCCAAAACTTATATAAAAACTCATCTCTATATTTAACAAGAATGAGAGAAACTATAACTGAGGCTCAAACATGGGAAGAATGATGTGAATCTAATTTAATCACATCACATTGCCTCTTTCTTATCATATCTACCTTGTTAAGACCTATATATAGGCCTTCTCAATCCTGGATAGCAATAAGGAAATTAAATAGATCATCACAAGGAGAAGAAACATTTACAACCATTCATTTTTCTCACATATTTTAATGGTGATGAAACCAATATGATATGTATACATATTTTTATATAATATTCATGGTGGTTACATAAGTCCCACCCTAGAAACTGCAATGGTTTCATAACCACCATTATGAAAAATAAGATGATTTTGAATCCCTTGATGAAAACCACACTAGTTTGGAGCCAAAATTTCCCTTTTTGATCAATTTGAAGGTATCTCAATCATCCCCACACTATTTATGTCACTAAATTGAAGTCTTGAGCTTGAAGTGTCTTAAAATCATGTTTTACATATAATTTGGCATAGTGTAAACATTTATTACAAATTAATCAATGCATCAATATCCAAACTTTTATATAAATTTAATATTATTTTTCTCTAGATTTTCACTAGGAATGAATCTTATTCCATATGTAGTGGTTGATTCACCTTTATTAAATATTTTTGTACCAATTTTTGCAATAGAAATGAATCTTATTATGTATGCAGTGGTTGATTCACCTTTTAAACTATTTTTTTCACTAGAATTCATACAAGCATTCCAAGGCACTGCACTACCTCTAGTTATGAAATAATGGAGTCAATTACATCTTGGGTTATTATGCATAGTATTGTATCTATGAATATTGGGGAATGCACAATCGAATCCAATTTTTTCAACAAAGAATAGATCTCCAAGGGTCCTCCTCTCTTGAGTCACTAGAAAACACAATGGTTTGTGTACCAAAATGTTATATGTGTTCCTTGTTATTCAATGGATAAGTTTCTTCTCTTTGATTTTAGATTTTTAATCCTAAGGATTGATTTATACACATTTCATTTCAAGTTTGCATAAAGTACATTTTAGTGTGTGGTATACATCCAAATCTACTCAACATATGTAAGCTCAAGTATAACTCTCTTTCTTTTAGTCTATTACCTTCACTTTTCATTAATAGAATAATAAGGGGGGGGGGGGATGGTATGGGTGTAGGGGACTTAGGGAATATAGTCACTAAAATAAAAATTTAATGCTAAAATAAGGTACTTATGACCATCCTCATACATGTACTTAGATCATGCCCAATTCCATGAATCTAAATTGTTAAATATCTAATTCTATGTGAATGACCCTTACCCTTGAGAAAATATGATGCAAGACATTCCTATTATTCATTTCAAGCATCCTAAACTTTCTATCAAACTGATCCACGCTTCTATTTTAGATATCTCTATTTCCAAGACAATGTTATTTTTTAGGATTATATCGCTTATAAATAGTGTCTAAATATACTCACCATATATAACCCCCCAAAAATGACTAATTTATTAAATTAAAATTCACCTATCAAGTCATTTTGCATGTTTTTCAAGACCCATTCAATTAATTTCTAAAAATAAAAAAATAAATACACATTTTTTAACCATTTTTTCATTAGTGTCTCATATCATAAAAAATTTAGAACATCTAACTTCACATTGACAGGAATGCATATATGCTTCCAATCTAACTTCACATTGAGAGGAATGCATATATGCTTCCAAATTCTATGTATGCACAACCATAGTATCCCTAAGCTCAGTCTATGTAAACCTCTAAGGTCACAATTCATTGTTGAAGCACATAATTACACTAGGATACCATCTTGCATTACATCATTATTTCATACACACCACCATATCAAGGGATTATGATGTAGGAGCATCACTACATCAATGTATATATTTGACTATTTGTCATATTTTAGATTTTTAAAAAGTTGTCTTAATCATCTTGAGTCTTTAGGAATCAATTTTAGGTGATAGGTCTTTGTGAAATTTTAATTAGGTGTGTATTGGCATTTTCTCTCCAAAACTTATATTTGAATTTTCAAATTACAATATATGGTTTTGGAGGTCTCAATATTGTATAAAAGGTCTAAACTTGAAATTTTGTGGTTAGGTATCAATAAAGGGATTAAGAGTGTTTCAATACACATATGACTCGCATGATGAGTCGACTTATTGAGTGGACTTGTAGTTGGGTAGTTTCAACATACATAGGGTAGTTTGAAACTAGTTATGGATTCTTGAAGTCCTTTTTGAATATTTAGTGTATTAGAGTATGGATCATTTTTCAATGTAGGAGAGAAGGTGGTTATTGGGGTTGGATTCAAAGGGATATTAGAATGAACCCTAAGAAATTATATTAAAACTTTCTATGTTTTTGATAATAAAAGTTACAGTTGATATCTTTTTCATAAACCAATATAAATGACTATGTAGGAGTAAATAATAGTCAACTCAAAAAATTACGATTTGCTTATATAAGGCTTTATGAGATGATTAGGTTGAATACATGCTTGTGGAGGGTGAAAAATCTTTTGTTGTTGTCTATAAATCCTGTGTGAGAATTTAGTTTTCAAATATTGTATACATACCCTGTATTTCATGTTGGAGAGCCTGAGATAAAGGTAATTATTTCATGTAAATTTTCTATAAGTAGTGTATTGGTAATTATAAGGCTAAGTGTAAAATGTAAAACACTGATTGGAAGGTAAACTCAAAGACTTTCAACCTTACATAGAAGTATTTGTTCACCATATTTCTAAGTTAAGGTGAATGATTATATTATTTGTTCTTGAAAGGAGAGACCCTATGATATGTTAGTGTCAATATATCTGAGAGTATTTACTATGATCTTAATTTATCTTCACACATTTGATTTAGTTCTTTCCATACTCAGTGTATAACTCAATATAAGTGTAGTTGTGATGCCAACTAATCACATAGTGTAGATAGGTAAAAATAAAGAGTGGAATAGGGTGTCAAGGAAAGTTATCCAAGATTTAAGAAGGTTTAGAGGAGTTATAAAGTAATCATTAAATCATTTTAAGAATTTTATGTTTGACTCAAGCACCTAATCACCAAAAAATCCTTCACATTTATCAAGGAATAACCTATAGGATAGAAATATGTATGTTCATCATGTTTCAATGGACATTTAAAAGGAATTAACCCTAGGAGAAGTTTTAATGAGGGTGGATAAACTTTAATCCATCGTGTGTAATATTTAAAACCCTTTTTGAAACCTCAAAACATCATTTCAGTTTCCCTCAATATACCCTATCATGAGTTTACAATATAGTTAAAGACAAAATCATGAGAAATAAGTCAATAAAGTTATGAAGAATATAATTTACCACTTGGGAAATATGAAAAAACATTTTACATTCCTCAAAAATAAATCACAAAAATTTCAAGTCTTATAAAATGTTAGGGAAAGAATTTTAACCCTTCTCAGGTCCTACACAACCAGTCTTGGGTTTTTATACCAAAAAATGAATTCCAAGAGAATACACTGGTTAATTTATCTAAATTTTGGATATGAATTGAGTTTGAATAGGGTTAAAAGGATTTTGAATTTTATTTTTTGTGACGGTGTGAATCCATACTCATAGGAGGGTCTATGTATGGAAAAGGTAAGCAATGACCTGATTAGGCTAACTAGGGACTAAAATGGATTAAAAGATAGGTCAAAATGTGGAGTTTAAGCCTAAAAATTTGTAATTTGTTAACCATAAATAGAGGATAGTGTAAAATTTGTTTTATTTTTCAATGGGAACAAGTATCATTCTGTATTATGTGATTTAGCCAAAATACAGGCTACTAAAAGAGCCTATCATAGTGGGAAAAAGTAATGTATGATAACAACCTAATCTTATGAGGTGTGAGAAGTATTGAAATAGGGTTGATATAACTGATTAAAATTTATCTCTGATAAAAATTGGTATATATAAACTCTATTGAAATATTAATCCGTGTGATCTAAGGGAACTTTCAAACTAAGAAAGATTGGTGTGAGTATAATTGAATGAAATAAAGTTGTAAATTAATGAGATGCCATTGAGTATGTAAGATGTGTACAAGGTCCAAGGATAGTGAATAAACAAAGTCAAGGATTCTTTGATCATATAATCTAAATAAGACACAACAAAGTGAAATCATGGTGGATATGAGTGGAGGTAATAATTGGTAAGTGGAGGATTGTGTTTCTTGTTTACATGCAATCAAGAAAAGTAGGAGAGTTCTTATGCATCAAATAACTACATGGAATTTGATCCCTCTTCAAATTAATTATATATTGTTAACACTCAACATAGGGGGTGTTGAGGTCAATCAAAAATTTAACCAATAACCCCCTTTTCCCATTTTTTCATTTTATTTCTCATTGTCTATTGAGCTATGGTTCCAAGTGAAGAAGGTAAAGAATGGATTCCACAATGAACTGATAAAGTCATATCTCACACACGGGACTCAAAGGTGAAGGAACAAAGACCCATTTTTACATAGAGGGTAAAACCCATATTGGAAATTGGTGCACCCTATAGACATTAATGTGTCATGGATAGATATTTTTAGTGTAACTTTATCCATATATAAAGTGAATCAATGTTCTTTATTCACATTAAGCTCCCATAGTCACATAATTAGCTCTATAGTCATAGACATAGTTTTGTATTATCTGATTTATATCTAAGTAATTTGTCTTTGTTTTTCCCAATTTAAACATCTTTCCATTAATATTAAGTTCTAAATTAGAAATGTTTAATTTATGCCTATTTTATTCAATTTTTTATGCAATAGTTTTTCATAATTAGGATTTAATATCTATTTATCCCAAATTTTGATTAAAAATATTGGTGAGCTCATACTTTGTTGAATATTAAAATCTCTAGTTTTCCATAGGGTTTCCTTCTAAAATTTTCCTAGGGTTTCAACAATAATTTTTATTCGTTATTATGTTGGACTATTGGCTAGCATTAACTTGTCTCTTTCTTGTTTTTATCATTCTAATATTTTGATTTAGGATCATCATCACATATTACAAATATTGGTTAATTTAGTTTTCTATAGTCATTTTTGAGTCCTTATAGTCTTTAGGAATCAAAATTTGATGTAAAGTCTTGGTCAAATTTGAATTTGGGCATATTAAGCATTTTCCCGCCTAAATGGCCAATTCAAAGATTTGAGATATTTTGTATTATTTTCCAAATTTTGTGATGTAAAAGTTCAAAGTGTTATGACCTTATGTAATTAGTGTTTTCATTAGTAATTAATTTTGTTAAGAGGTTTAGGTAATTAAAGGACTTCCTCAATGTACAAGAGGAGTTAGTAGTTAGTTGAGGCAGTAGTAGGAGTTTTTAAATAAATAGAGTTTTGTGTTGAAGAGAGTCATGAGAGTTAGAAGGAAGTTGGGAGAGAATACATTTGAAAATTAGGAGACATCAACTTCAATAAAATGATCCAAAAATCATCATTCTTGAAGGTCAAATAAAAGATAGACTTTGATTCTCTATATATAGGTGATAAGTTGATTGTGTGAACTAGTATTTTGATAACAAGTTTCAATAAAGATAGTTATTTTTCATTCCTATGTATTTGGTATATTATATATGTGATTTTTGGTGATTTTCATGCATTGATTCATTGTTTTCAATTGTCTTTTGTGAAGAGTCTAATTTGTAGAGGTACCCTCATTTCTGGGGAAGGAGGAAGGAAGTAACCTATATAGGAATGGAAACTTGAGTGGGATTGTAAGTGGAACATTTTATGTTTCTTTATATTTATTAATAAATGTATTTTTGAATTTTTAAGAATGTAAGGATAGATTTATTGTAATTGCATGTACTCAAATCCTATAACAAACCCAAAAATACTATATTGTCTATGGAGAGAAGGTTGTATGAATTCTACATATGCAAAGAAGAGTCTAAAAGAATATTGTGTGAAGTTTAATGATGTTTTTGATTTGGTATCTATAATATTATTTAATTTATTGAATATGAATCAATGTCATTGTAGAATCTAAGTCTATAAAAGGTGCTCAGACCTTTTAAAACCTATGTTCAAATCAATAGTGTTCAAAATTACACTAATAGTTGAACAATGGCTTATGTAGGAGATTTAATGATTTTGGGAATGTGTTGGTAAGCTAAGTAGTCATGATTATAATTAATATAAAGTTTGAAAACATTTTTAAAGTCTAGAACATATAATTGTTAACTCTCAGATTACCCAAACTGCAAGGTTCATAGTTAAGTGAATGAATAATGAAAGTATATGAGAATGGAATCCATATTATTATCTAACTCTTCTTGAAGGAATATATAAGTATTGAACTTGTTTATCAATCATTTGATTTGGGTTAAAGTTTTTTGAGAACCTAACATTCTTAAGAACAATAAATTGTTATTTTATCCCCTTGTAGAAGTATACAGTCTACTTAAATAGACACAGTCCACTAATATTTGTGGAAAATGTATAATAGAGGAAATTTTGTAATTTTTTAAAGGTGAAAATAAGGCATAATAGGTAACCACAGACTTGAATAGACTTTCAAATTCATTGGAAACCCATTAGGAATCCTGAAATCTTATATCAACCCTATTCAAGGCTGTATATTATAATTGATGTTCACAGTGAGGTTTAAAATGTTATAAAAGTATTGAGAAGAGGTGATGGTATAAACAAAAATTAGTTATATGTGGTGTTTACGCATTAAATAGACCTTAAACATCATTAATAAAGTCATGAAATATTTAAATAAGAATTATAAAGCTTCTCAGGTTGATGTAGACAAAGTAATGTTGGCAGTAAATATCATAAGGAATATATAAAAGGCATCAAGAAACACAAACTAGTCCATTACACAATAGATACAAAAAAAGATAAAATGAATCAATGAGTAGTTGTTCAAGAAGTGAAACAAGAAATAAAACAAAGAGTGAGAAAGATTGTGATTTGAAACCTCTGCATCATTTATTTGAAATTTTAAAATGACTAAAAATAAATCTCTTCTTCCTCCTAGCTCTCAATATGGTGATAGTTAATTTACCCATAACCAAATCTATGCTATCACTAGCCCAAGATTTAAGATGACCCATCCTATAATGACAAATAAAGGTAACAAATATGTCCTTCCTCAACTTACTCTACCTCCCACATATCATTTTGATGGTTTTTGTATATATATTCAATCAATAGTACTTAGGGTTTGTGCCTCTGAAACTCTCCTAGATCATACCATCACAATGAGTAAGTGAATAAAATAATTACAAAATTAAAATTAGTATTTCATTTCAAATATCAAATCACATATACAAATAATCTAAAATATTATAGAGTTAATCATAGATTTTTATCTTCATCTAGAAATTTTGTGCCTAATAAGACTTCATATAAAAAATTAAAGATAAAATAGAGTACATCTACAACTAGTGATTCAAAAGTCAAGAGAAAAGATAATAAGACTTCAAGTGAGATTCTAAGGGAAATGATTCACATCAAGTTGATAAAACTACCTCTATACATCCTTTAATACGATAAAATAACTATTGTGTATATCATATAATGTAGGGGCATCATAAAGATAATTATTTGACTTTAAAGGATAAAATACAAAAGATAATTGATAGTGGTGATCCTATAATAGATACATCATCAAGTAACCCACTCACATTATTATTGAATTTTTTAAATCACAAGTGCCAAAAGAACACGAAGAGAAAGTATGGATAACAAAGGACCATTTAGAGAAAGACAAGATTTAATTAGAAAAATTAGATGAAGAAAATATTCAAAAGGTAAACTTAGAGCAAGCAAGATTACAAAAGGGAAAAATGAAAAAATAGAAGTTATTAAAAGAACAATATGAAAAATAATATTATATTAAGAATAAGTAGAACAAGAGTAGTTTGAAAAATAAAGGTTACAAAATTTACAATAAGACAAGTTACAAAATTTACAATAGGATAGGTTACAAAAAGAGAAATTACAAAAATAAGTTCAACCTAAGTAAGAAAGTATGTCTAAGAAATTGTTTCTAAAAAAAGAGGCTCCAAATTAAAATATGCCTACAAAATCTATTATTATAAGTATGGTACCAACGGTAGAGAGGATCGGTGGAGAGAATTATTTTATGAAATATAAATATGCCTACAAAATATAGTGCATTATTTTATGAATGGTAGAGAGGAGTAGTGGAGGGAATTTGAAATCGGCTCATGGGAGGGAGGCATTAGAATAGAACCAGGGGGAGGATGAAGAGGTTGACCCTGATATGAATCTAGAAGAAGAATAATGGGGTGGTTTGTGTAGTTTTTCTTGCATCAATGGTGAATATCTGGTGCTCCCTCGACATTATCTACCACTTGTTCCATCTGAGCCATTTACACAAGCCAAAAATGAGTTTTTCAAATAAATGTATTCCACCAATAAAACCATTATTTTGTGCAACAAAAAATCAAAAGGAAGCTGGTATTTTTCTAAGAGTGACCTCTACCCAGCTATAAATAGTGACATTCTAAACATATATCCTAATCCAAAGTTATTATTGATTTTATTTGATGATTTTTGTATTTTAATGGTTATAAGGCCTTGTGATGAGATTATCATACCTAATGGACTTGAAATAAAATTCCCCTATTCCATGAGTTTCACGAAGTGGGCCTAGTCTACATGTGGGAAGACCTGATGTAAGTTTGATATGTTTGGGAGCATTATTTTGAAACTGACTAATGTTTGTCTTCTTGGTAAATGAATGGGTTGGGCACTAATTCTATGTCACCTTGTATCTTGTGAGGAATGTTTCAATTTCTGGAGGGTTTATGGGAGTCTAAGAATAGATACAAGTTTGATTAATGTCATGGCCCAACTTTAACTCTCTCCAAAATGGTCTACTTGGAGGTAAAATGTGTTGGGTGAATATTTTGTTAACCAACTAACTGGTGAGAAAAATAGGTCTCTTCAACCACAGCATAGGGAGATTGGTCATCCAAATGTGTGTGTTTACCACATCAAAAGGGGACAAATCTCTCCTCTCATCAAGGGGAGGTTCCCTATAAGTATGAGGCGCTATATATATATATATATATATATATATATATATATATATATATGCAAAAAATAATACTCATGGGTAGGATACACCATCCATCTCTCTTATTTTAGAGATGATGTTCACAAATGAAGGAGAAAATCTTGGTGAAGATACTAAATACACTTCTCTTCTTTCAGAAGTGTTCTTGCAAGGAATAACAGGAGTTCTTTCAAGTAGTGACAAGTAACTGGTAACCAAAGGCGTAATAACCAACAAACTTAGATGTAGCACAAAGTCTCCACCTCAACTGCCCAAGAGTGAAATATGAAGGATAATGAGGGCACAAAGTTATCCCAAGATCCTTTACATAGGAACATAAAAAAACATACTAAAGGCAATTATGGGGGCACAAAGTCTCTCCATAGTTGGCTTTAGGACACCTTCCTGATTACTTCCACTAGTTCTGCTTGTTAGATCAAATAAATAAGAATGCTTCTAGGAAACAGACATAAGAACGATTTCCTAAAATAAAAAAAGCTATAACAGCATGAAGTCTACAAGTAACTTGCTTTCTCATTCAAATAAAATAACATAAACAACAATCTGAGCTCAAAGTCTCAGTATTCACCTTTCAATTTGGGTAGAGTTTTACTTATGTATTGGGAAGATCTCCCTTAAAACAATAAAAGAGATTACATTATATAGTAGCCAAGAAAGACTTGGCGCTTTGTTTCATGGAATGGCCCATGCTATGCATTCAATGCCTTGAATGCATTTTTAGTTCTGTCAGGGGGCTATGTTGGAATAGGGTGGCTACCTTAACTATGGCATGTAATTTCATCTCAAATGTCTTCTCTTGGGTCTGGATCATCTGGTGTCTATGCAGCTGTCCATTTTGCCGTTACTCCCAGAGAGACAAACAAGTCATGTCTTTAATGTTTAAGGGCTCAAAAAATCTACCTTACGGACTTTATACCTATTGGAATTAACTACTACGTACATACTTCTAATCTTCCCCTCTTTTTGCTACAATTTGAGCCCTTAGGCTATCTTTTCCTAGCTTTGTTAGCTCTTTATGCTCTTCCATCAGCAATTCTTCCCTTTGGCATTTTGGCCTTTGAATGCATTTGAGCCTGCACTCAAGCCTGTAAAGATCAACAACTATTTTATTGCTGCAAATTTGACATCTTCCGGTCCGTCATCCTCCTTAGAAATTCCTTCGTGTCTTTCCCACTTGTTTTGGCTACTTTTTGCTAATCTCAGCAAGTGACACGTGGCATTTTTTGCTACATTTTAGAAACACATATTAAAACCTTCTACAGTTGCCACTTGGCACCCTCCATGGAAATCTGAGAGAAGCTTATTGAAAGAAGCTTTATAAGAAACTTGAAATGCAGATGCAGACACTTGTCATGCTTCATTAAGTTTTAACGGGATGCGTTGCATGTTTTGTGAAGCTTTAGATAACTTTTGAGAGTCCTATGGAAGATGACATGTGGTAGCTTCCATTGAGCACCTAGAAACACTGTAGAAACATTTGGGACTCATTTTGGATTCATGCAGATGATGACACTTGTCATGCTCTGCTTAACCTTAGTAACTCACTTGGGGCCCACCACAGTCCTTATGAAACAAAAGGAATAAATTGTGGATGTTGACACTTGTCAGCTTCGCTGAGTTATAATGGAACATGTGGCACGTTTCATAGCTTTGAAACTTATTAGAAATTGTGTCCTAGTAGATGACACTTGGCAGCATCTGCTTTGACTCTATAAGGGACATGTGGTGGCTTCTGCTGCACTTTGAGGTTTGATCTTTCTCGGAGGGAATGTACCCTTCAGGGTCTTGAAGATGGTTCATTTTTTGAGTGTCGAGTGTCCTCCTTGAGGGTACCTACCCTTTGGGATCTTTTGGGTGGCCTTTGGGCTTTAATTCCTTTAGACAAAATGTCTGAAGGAATTTCTTCACTTTGTCTTTTTCCATCAAGCATTTTTCTATGGGCTTTTCTCTTCAGTCAGGCTTAATTCCTTCGGACAAAAGTCTGAAGGAATTCCTTTGGAATTTTATCCGAAGGAAATGGTCCTTAAAAACTTTTTTTTGGGAAATTTTATGAAGGGATTCCTTATTCACTTTTTCTCACTTCCCTCTGTAAGGGCACTCATCTTGGTTCATTTCCCTCTGCAAGGGTATCTTTTTCCTTTGGCTTTAGGGCAACCCCTTGAACTTGCCAATTGAACTTACTTATTTGAACCAACTTTGGTTCAATGATTCAATGGTTCGATCTTGCATTTGAATCCATCCTTTTGTCTAAGTCTTTTTTATCTCTTTGAACCGATTGAACCAGTTAAACCAAAATGGTTCAAGGTTCAATGGTTCATTCCTTGCTTAGAAGCTCGTTGATGAATATTTTTGGTTGAACCAAGGCATTGAACTAGTCCTAAAAAATGACTAATTATTGGAAAAAATTTATTTTGATTGAACTCACCTGCATAAGCCTTTAAACCTGTTGAACCTACTAATTTCAAGCATGTTGAGTCCATAGAAACATATCTATAGAGTCCATAGATTTAAGCCTGCAGAGTCCATAGATTTCTAAAAAAGATTTGAAAAATGAAGAACTTGAATGCTCAAAAGAATTTTTGAAAATAGGAGAGAGGATTTTGGTCTGTTGAACCAAAATAGCTCACATGTTTTCCCAAAAATGAGAAGTTAGCTTTTGGGGACAACAGCTGGCTCCAATTGGGGAACTTCCTTCAAATGAAAACTTGGAACAACTGAGGGGAGTAGAAACCAGAATCTCCAGTGCCTTAAAGTATGCCATTGGGTTAAGAATTCATGCTTCCCAAAAATAAAGGATCTAAAAAATGAAAATTAACAACATAAAGTAGAAATAAAGACTTTACAAATATACATATGTACAGGTGAACTTATCTGGTACTTCAAGAATTGAAGTACTTTAGACGCTGCTCCTTGGAGGTAGAGAAAAGAGTGTGACATCCTAATAAACTAGTAAAAAGCCATTTTATCCCCAAAATCAATGATTGGATGGTGGAATTCTCTAGGAATCCAATTTTGTGTGCCTTCCTCTTAGTTCTCTCCTCTTGTTGCCCCTTAACAAGACTCGATCTCTACCACGAAACTTTGCTCTCTTGCCAGGGAGTTTTTTTGCCTGACGTTGATATGTGGCAATACAATCCACTACCACAATTCATTGTTCTTCTATCCCATTCCAACACATGATTTGATTGTTAGTATTAAACACCTAACAATCCACCAACTCAACATCTCCTTGAGCGTGAAGAAGCTTGATGCCTTTTGCTTGAGCGGCCTTTAATCTGAGAAGTGAAGACTCATACTCAGTAGTATGGTTGGTGCTGTTGGATTGTAACTTATATGTATATACAGAAATATCTCCTTGGGGAGATATTAGAACAACTCAAACTCTAGAACTAGTTGAAGCATTGTTGCCATCAAATTCTAAAATCTATACATCATCAAATTTTGATCCTTTCTCATATTCCTCCTGGTCAGGGGGGAGGATTCTTTTGCATATGATATTTTTTCTATTAATTCTCCTACTATCCCTTATTTACTTTTTGGATTGTCACCTATAGGACTTTCATCTGCTAAAACATAAACATTTTTAGTAGACAAAAAATAATTACCTCTGCCTGAAGACTCAAATTGAATTTGAGCTTCAGGTGCTGATGTCTGAGTGACAACATATTTTGCTTCCTTCTCAGGAAGCAACCTCTGCATAACACCCTTCATAGGGATTCTTTCCTAAGACAAGTCCATGCTCAATTCCCCTCTAACATCCTTGCAAAAATTTTGCCCAAGAAGGATGCCATATGATGTTGGGACATCGGCCACCAGGACAGTCATCCTGATTCTCTTTTCTAAGAATGTTACAAAAGCAAATTGGGCATCTTTGATTTGCCCCAATAGTGGCACTTATTTGTTCTCCATGGAGAAGCATCTCCCAAATGTCTTGGTCAATGTGAGACCAAGAGATTCTGCCACTTTGGTAGGCATGACATTGTCTAAAGCCCCAGAATAAATGATGCATTTGTTGAGTTAATGTCCATTTATCAGTAGGGAGACATAGAAAGGTTTAGTCCTTCTAGGAGCAGTAGGAGGAGTAATGACAAAATTGTTTGGGATGGACATGTTCCTTGGGGGATCATGAATTACTTTCTTAACATCTTGTCTTGTAAGGATAGTTTGGTTCTTGACACATTGAATCAACTTGTCCAATTGCTCAGGGTTGGACTATAGGAATTCAAATTCAGTCATTTGAATTTTGGTCTTCATGACATGATCAATTATGTCAAATGACTGAATGGGACTAGGAATAGAGGATGGGAGTTCATCTTTTTGATTTTTAGGAGGGGTGGGAGGACTGGTCTACAAATTTGAAGTAGAAGGGATAGGGATGTTTGGTGTACTTACCTTCTTTGCAATCACTGGGTCCTTTGGCTAGAAAGGCAGAGTGGTTCCCCACTTGGCAATTGATATTATTGGTTGAGGTCACTCTTCTATCTTATCTTTATTAGCTTCATGATCTGATTGATTCTTAGACCAGATAAACAAAACATATGATTCAATGGCAAGATTATTCCTCTCAAGGGGAGGAAGATGATTGGGTTGCTCTTGACTCCTGGCAACATTGCCTTGGTAAGATGGATCAGAGAATGTCCTCCTTGGTCCATCTCTATATTAAGGATTAGACATACCTTGGGATATTTGTCTTCTTAAGGCTAGCATTTCATTTTCTAGCTTTTACACCATTTGAGCAGTGGTGCCTGTAGATGAATTATCAGAGGATAAAGAAGATTTACCTTTATTTGGATCTCTCTTTATCTTTCCAGCCAAGATAAGGTCATATTCTACCTCAGTAGCCAAATCCTGAGCAATAGCAAGGTCTATGTGGCCAACACGTCTCAGCAAAAAACTCACTTCAGATAGTTTTGAGTTGATGAAGAAGCATTTAAGTTTTTTAGGTGTCGACTGAGCAATTATAGGAATTCGGTTCCTCAACTTGTCAAACTTGGCAATGAAATGCCTCATAGGCTCATGAGGCTCTTTTTTCATCTGGGTGAGCTGGGCTAGCAAGGCATGTGCATCTTCTACAAGCTTGAACCTTGCTTTGAATTTGGCTTTGAGAGTATCATATTCAGTCATTGATCTAGCCTATAGATGGTAGAACCAATCTGTAGCAATGCCTTGTAGTGTTTCCACAAATAGCCTGACTGCTACGTCCTCATACTTCATGCCTATCACACCACAGGATATGCTAAAGGCTGTAATGTGTTCATTAGAATGAACTCTCCCATCACCAAATAATTTGGGGAAACTCTTCCTTGAGCTACATGGAAGTTCATGTAGAGGTGGAGTCAAATTGAGTGGGCCAAATGAGTTACCACAGGGGCCTTCAACTACCATGATTTGATTATGAAAAATTAAGGATAATAAATTTGGGTGGAGTTGCCATATTGTAGGACAAAAATGGAAAAGAACTGGCCCTACTTTAGTGTAAATCTTGAGGCTTCAAATTGTGCATTCTTCCCCAATGGCTCTGGATTGCAGACCAGATTATATAATAGAAATGGAGATGGATAAGGCTATAAATGGATAATGGGTAAGACCCAGATGAGAGTATCCATAGTATATAATGGATAAAGGTAGGAATTGCTTGCTTAAATCCCCAGCGGAGTCACCAAAAAATTGTTGGGTGAATATTTTGTCAACCAGCTAACTGGTGAGCAAAATAGGTCTCTTCAACCACATCATATGGAGATTGGTTGTCTAGATGTGTGGGTTTACCACATCAAAATGGGATAAATCTCTCCTCTCATCAAGGGGAGGTTCCCTGTAAGTATGAGGTGCTATATATATATATGCAAAAAATAACACTCAAGGGTAGGATACACCATCCATCTCTCTTATTTCAGAGATGATGTTCACAAACAATGGAGAAAATCTTGGTGAAGCACTGAAGACACTTCTCTTCTTTTAGAAGTGTTCTTGCAAGGAAAAATAGGAGTTCTTTCAGGTAGTCACAAGTAACTGGTAACCAAAGGCATAGTGACCAACATACTGAGATGTAGCACAAAGTATCCACCTTGACTGCCCAAGAGTGAAATACGAAGGATAATGAGGGCACAAAGTCATCCCAAGATCCTTTACATAGGAACAAAAAGAAAACACACTAAAGGCAATTATGGGGGTATAAAGTCTCTCCATAGTTGGCTTCAGGACACCTTCCTGATTACTTCCACTAGTTCTGCTTGTTAGATCAAATAAACAAGAATGATCTTAGAAAATAGACATAAGAACAATTTCCTAAAATAACACAAGCTATAATAGTATGAAGTCTGCAAGTAACTTACTTTCTCATTCAGATAAAATAATATGAACAACAACCTGAGCTCAAAGTCTCAATATTTTCCTTTCAATTTAGGTAGAGTTTTGCTTATGTATTGGGAAGATCTCCCTTGAAACAATAAAAGAGATTACAATATATAGAAGCCAAAAAGACTTGGAACTTTGTTTCATGGAATGGCCCATGTTGTGCATTTAATGCCTTGAATGCATTTTTAGTTCTGCCAGGGGACCATGCTAGAATAGGGTGGTTGCCTTAACTATGACATGTCATTTCATCTCAAATGTCTTCTCTTGGGTCTAGATCATCTGGTGTCTGTTCAGCTATCCATTTTGCCTTTACTCCCAGGGAGACAAATAGGTCATGTTTTCAATGTTTAAGGGCTCAAGAAATATACCTTGTAGACTGTCTACCTACGAAAATTAGCTACTACATAGATACTTTTGATCTTTCCCTCTATAATGAAATTACTTTAAGAATTAAGTATAATAGTATAATTAACTAAAACCTTGAGGTTTTGGTGTAGTGATTCATTACATGTGGTATCAGAGCCTCCACCTAGGTTTAACTCATAGAGTGGATGGCTATGCTGGTGTGGTAGTGTTCATCTGGGGCTCATACATACATGAGATCCTAGTGGTATAGGTGAAAATCCAGCCTAGAGTCTAGGTTTTGGAAGCATGGTGAGATGTTATGATCCTCATGGGCAGATTTCACTAACACTTCAAGGTTTTGGTGTAGCAGTTTATTACAGTCCATTTTCACCTTAAAGTGTCTACCCATTAGATAAGGCCTCCATTATTTAACTGCATGAAGAATAACCATCATTTATTTCTCATAGATAGGTTTTTGTAGATTCTTACCTTTGAATTGATGAATTTAAAATGAAATGGGTCTTCTTTCCTGTATTATTACTGCCCCCAATCCAGACCCAGAAGCATCACATTCAACAGTGAATGTCTATGAGAAGTCTGGAGTAGCCAAAACTAGAGTGGTGCACATAGCTAATTTTAGTTTCTCAAATGCTTTGGTGGCATCATCATTCCAATGGAAAACATCCTTCTTTAGCAATGCAGTGAGTGGAGCTGTTATGCTGCCATAACCTTTCACAAATCTTCTATAGTAACCTGTTAGTCCAAGGAACCCACAAAGGTTTTTGAGAGTTTTTGGCATGGGCAATTCCATTATCACTTTGATCTTTTAGGGATCAACTTTGACACCTTCATGGGAAACAATGTGATTATGAGGTACTCTACCTCATGTACTCCAAAAGCACATTTAGATGGCTTCACATAAAGTTGGTGCTTCTCCAAAACTATCAACCCCTATGTCTGACTATAAATCAAAATGTCATCAAAGAAAACTAGCACAAACTTCCTTAAAAAAGGCCTAAAAATAGTGTTCATCAAGCTTTGAAAAGTAGATGGTGCATTTGTAAGACCAAAGGGCATTACAAAAAATTTATAATGGCCCTCATGTGTTCTAAAAGTAGTTTTATGAACATCTTCATCCTTTATTCTAATTTGATGGTACCCCGACTGAAGATCTAATTTTGTGAAATAATTAGCACCATGCAACTCATGAATTAAATCATCAATTACTAGAATAGGAAACTTATCTTTGATGTACTTGTTGAGTTCCCTATAATCTGGGCACATCCTCCATGTATCATCCTTCTTCCACACCATGACCACTGGTGATGAATATGCACTTTGGCTATGCTTGATGATCCCTACCTCTAACATCTCATGGACCATCTTTTCAATTTCACTCTTTTGTGCATATGGATATTTATATGGTCTGATATTTGGTGGTTGACTACCTGGAATTAGTTGAATGGCATGATCATGTTCTCTTTTTGGTGGTAGTCCTTTTGGCATGGCCCTAAAAATAGATGAGTGGTCCTCAAGAATTATTTGAAGATCAGGATATGTAGATACCTATGTGGGTTGAACTTTTATGGAGCATAATCATGTAATAATTCCCTCGGCCCCCTTTTTTAGTATCTTGGTCATCTGATATGAACTAATCAATTATGGAGATTTTGCATGTAATCCATGTAGATCAATTTTCTTACCTTCAGAATGAAAGCACATGAATAGTTCTTGGAAGTTTATCTCAATGGTACCTAAGGTTGTGAGCCATTAGACTCCCAAAAAAATGTCTGTGTTACCCATGGGAATAGCAAACATAGGAGAGTTGAGATTGTACCCACCCATAGTAAGCTTAATACTATGGCATTTTCCTAAACAATTAATTGTGCTACCATCTGCAATCATGACCTAAAATTTTGGTGCTGGGTAGATGAAACAATTCAATCGAGTGGAAAACTTATGGTTTATAAAGTTATGTGTGCTCCCTGAATCAATCAACACTGTCACCTTCTATTTCTTGAGTAAACCCACCACCTTTAGAGTTTGTGGAGTGCTAATACCTGCAAGTGTATGACAAGAGATTGTAGGTTGCGAATCTTCAGGTACCTCCTCTATATCTTCCTCATCATCATTGGAGGCATCATCTGCTTCTTCATCTTCATTTGGTCCCTCAATGTAGAATAAATTATTCTTAGCACATCTATGTCCTTTACTCCACTTTTTGTCACAACTGAAACATAATCCTTTTGCATGCTTCTCTTAAATTTGATGAGGGGTCAATCTAGTAGGTGGAGGAAATGTTGGTGACAATATGCTACGATCTTTGAAGTGAGTGAATGGCTACTTCTTGTTGGCTATGAATTTTTCCTCAGATTTACGTGCCATGATAATAGAATCAAAAATCTTAAGTTGATTAAACATGCGTACCTCATGTTGAATGTGGTCCTTGAGTCCACCCAAAAATAGGTCATTCAAGTTTACTTCAGAAATTGTCTCCACACGTAAGGACAGGTTCTAAAAATGATGAATATAATCCTTGACAGAGCCAATTTGTCATAATTTTTCTAGTTGGCTAAAGTAATCCTCCATCACACTATTGCCATAGTGTAATTGTAGCTCCTCTGTAAAAACTGACTAGGTGACATTGAGCGTCATCTTTTCTTTTGAGCACACAACCATCGATACTAAATGAATTAATCAGGTTCAAGATACAAGGATGCCATGGTAACCTTCTGTCCACCTAGAATCTGATGTAGGTTAAAAAAAACTCTCCATTTGATTGATCTAATTGAGTGGATCTTTTCCATCAAATTTGTGCATATCCACCTTTGGTAATAGGTTCCTTTGTGGCCATGGAGTTAGATTTGAAGTAGACTAGTTAGGAGAACCAACCTAGTGGGTTTGTGCAATAGAGTTAGCTTGATGATTTGACTGATTAATGTTCAAAGTTGTCATGATATCTCCCAAACTATCTTGTATGGATTGCATATTAGATTGTATGTCTTGCACCTTACTCTGAATGCCTTGCACACTATAGTCAAGCTGGCTCACTTTGTGATCTATGTCAAAAAACCCTGGTACAAAGGGTCTAGTACATCCCCCTTTGAATCCATCTCTTCCTTATTAGGAGTTTTACTTGGAGTTTCATCACCCTTTCTTTAGCCCTAATTTTGTGGACCTGCCATAAAAGGGTTTTACGATGTCGACCTTTATTGGCACTTTTGACCCAAATTTGACCAAGTGATTTTGGAATTATGTCGGCCTCAAATAAAAATATACAAAGAACATACCATAGCCAAATTTTTATAATATTTCCAAAAATGTAAATAAATCAAAAAAATTCTTTGAATTGCACACTATGGAGCAATTTTATGAAAAACCATAAAATAGCGATAACTTTTGTAAAAAAGATCAAAATTATCTAAAATTTTAATGTAATATTAATTTGATTATTTATCACCTCAAGTAAAAAATTTGTAGATAAATTTGCAACCATTTTTTATATATCGCAAAATTTAAAAATTTAGTGTCTTGCCCACAAGATTGCCCAAATCGTAGCTCTGATACCACTTGTAATGAAATTACTTCAAGAAATAAGTATAATAGCAGAATTATATCTAAATATGACTGAAATATATCTAAATATATGATAATAGATAAGCCACTTCAAGGGGGAAACCTCCACAAGCTTCAATAAGAGCAGAATTCACAATATGATGATAAATAATTACCCACTACCTCCTATATATAGTCTAACTAGGCCATGGTTACTCCATAGGCTGACCTACTAATCAAAATAAAGCATATATAAATGTAATATAACATCAAAGAGGGATAAGTAAGCCACAAGCTGCCTAATACTATCCTCATACATGTGATAGGTTAGGGGCGTAACACCCTTTTCTACTGCAATTTGAGCCCTCGGGCTATTTTTTCTTGACTTTGCTGGCTCTTTACTCTCTTCCATCAGTGGTTCTTCCCTTTGGTGTTTTGGCCTTTGAATGCATTTGAGCCTATGCTCAAGCTTGCAAAGATCAACATCTATTTTATTGCCACAAATTTGATGTCTTCAGGTCTGTCATCCTCCTTAACAATTCCTTCATGTCTTTCCCACTTGCTTTGGCCACTTTTCACTGATATCAGCAAGTGACATGTGGCATTTTATACTAATTTTTAGAAACACTTATTAAAACCTTCCATATTTTCCACATGGCACCCTCCACAGAAATTTGAGAGAAGCTTATTGAAAGAAGCTTTATAAGAAACTTGAAATGCAGATGGAGACACTTGTGCTCCGCTGAGTTTTAATGGGACACGTGGCATGTTTCATGAAGCTTTAGATACCTTTTGAGAGTCTTATAGAAGATGACACATGGAAACTTCTGTTGAGATACTAGAAACACTATAGAAACATTTGGGACTCATTTTGGATTCATGTGAATGATGACACTTGTCACGCTCTGGTTAACCTTAGTAACTCATCCAAGGCCCACCACAGTCCTTATGAAATAAAAGGAAGAAACTACAGATGTTAACACTTTTCAGCTTCCATTGAGTTATAACAGAACATGTGGCACATTCTATAGCTTTAAAACTTATTAGAATCTGTGTCCCTATAGATGACACTTGGTAGCTTTCGCTTTGACTCTATAAGGGACATGTGGTGGCTTCCACTGCACTTTGAGGTTTGATCTTTCCCAGAGGGAACCTTCCCTTTGGGGTCTTGAAAGACAATTTATTTTTTGAGTGTTGAGTGTCCTCCATGAGGGTATCTACCCTTCGAGATATTTTGAGTGGCCTTTGGACTTTAATTCCTTTGGACAAAATGTTTGAAGGAATTTCTTCACTTTGTCTTTTTCTATTAGGCATTTTTTTGTGGGCTTTTATTTTCAGTCAGGCTTATTTCCTTTAGACTTTTTGTTTGAAGGAAATGGTCCTTAACAACTTTTCCATGGGAACTTTGAAGGGATTCCCTATTTGATTTTTCTCACTACCCTTTGCCAGGGCACTTAGCTTGGTTCATTTCCCTCTGCAAGGGTATCTTTTTCCTTTGGCTTTGGGGCAGCCCCTTGAACCTACCAATTGAACCGACTTGTTTGAACCAACTTTGGTTCAACAGTTCGATCTTGCATTTGAATCTAGCCTTTTGTCTATGTCTTTTTGATCTCTTTGAACTGATTGAACTAGTTGAACCAAAATGGTTCAAGTTTTAATGGTTCAATGGTTCAATGGTTCATTCCTTGTTTAGAAGCTTGCCGATGAACATTTTTGGTTGAACCAAGGCATTGAACCAGTCCTAAAAATGACTAAGTGTTGGAAACTTGTTCTTTTGATTGAACTCGCCTGTAGAGGCCTTTGAACTTGTTGAACCTGCTAATTTCAAGCATGTTGAGTTCATAGAAACATATCTGTAGAGTCCATAGATTTAAGCCTGCAGAGTCTATAGATTTCTAGAAAAGCTTTGAAAAATGAAGAAATTGAATGCTCAAAAGAATTTTTGAAAAGGGGAGAGAGGATTTTGGTCTGTTGAACCAAAATAGCTCACATGTTGTCCCAAAAATGAGAAGTCAACTTTTGGGGACAACAAAATGGATCCTTGAAATGAATATGGTTGGTACTACACTTACCTACCCAGGGAATTCATTTTGCAAGACCACCCCATCCTTACCTTTAGTTAGGAAATTATCATCTTAATCTAGTGGAAGGCTATTGAAGGAACCCCAAAAAGCTATGGGGGATATGGGTTTTGTATGAAATCGATGTGGAATTTGATGGAGGAATTTAAAGTATTCCCCATCAAATCATTCAGGTTTGGGGTGGATAATAGAGGATTCTACCCCTTCCTACACTCGATGGATGTTAGAAGAGTCCATTGTGGTAGAAAATTTGCTAAAGGTTTCATAGCTAAGGTGGATACAAAGATGATTTATTATCAGTTGAAGATCCCCTTTCTTATTCAATTTGACATAGATTGATGAAAATAAGGTGGTTAAATCCTTCTATTTGTGATCTATCTATTTTTTGGGTATGTGGGTTTGTAGGAGCTCTAATTACGCTCCAAATATGCATAGGTTATTAAGGTAATTCAAGGAGGAAAAATATTAGCTAAAGACTGCCTGCCTCAAGAAGGATTTCCTTCAGCAGTATAAGCTTATGGGAAACATTACAAAAGTGTGACAACTGCATTAATCTTATAAAAAACCCTATCCAACTAGATTTGGTATTTAAGGCTAATGGGGATGATAGAATATTCCTCATAAGGTTATATGAAATCTAACCTGATATTACTAAGACCTCTTTTCCAGTTGTGGTTTTGTTGAGTGGGTATATATGATCACTTTTTTCATTCATGGTCTACAGAAGATGCACAAAAGCTTTGCTAAAGACTAGATCTATGGAAGAATGTATTCAATTTTTATTGTGGTGGATAGAGGAAACCAAACAAAAATTTGTCTTATCAAAGTGGATGATAGAGGATTCCACCCTTGTCTCTTTTGGGTTATGGTGTTTTCCCTTGAATCTACATGTATTATTCATGATTGGCTAAAAAGTCTTGTTTTGTTTTAAACTACAGATAGGTTGTTGTGGATGAGTTGGATAGTTCCTTTTTATGATTCAATTGGTATTGTACTTAGTGAGAGGATAAGCCCACTTGTGCTTCAATTAAATAGAGGATGTGTATAGGTCCTAGGAGGTAGAAGACTAGTAGAAGACCTTTTGATCTTGGTGGGCTCTTGGTCTACAATAGAAGTCCCTGGGAAGTTATGTTGAAGTACATCCATTATATGAGTTTCATTAGGAATTAAAATCCTTATTTGTACTAAGGTTATGGGACCCTTCAAAACCTATTGGTTTTATGGTTCTTGTATCCTTAAGACCCTCTTGTTATTTTATATACCAAGGTTGTGATATCCTCAAACCCCTCCAACTATGCTTGTTATAGTTGTGAGAACCTTAAAACCCTCTTTTTGTGCCTTGTATAGGTTGTGGGATCCTTTAAAATATCTTGGTTGTGGGACCATAATCCAAAACCCTCTCTTTGGTTATGGGTCTAGTAATCAAAACCCTCACTTATCTAGTTCTTATCTTTGTCCTCAAAATCCTTTACCTCATCAAATAAAAAGTATGGTACCAAAGGATGAAATTATAAGCCCTTCCTCTTATAAATAACCTTTTGCTATCACTTCTCACATAGATGGCAAGAAATTTATTGATGTCAACATTATGGACTAGTAGATATTTTTTTTGTTATACACCATTTATTGTATCTCTTGGATATAATATTCAACACATAAATCAAACTAATGCATCTAAAACATTTGTGGTATAAATTGATTTATGAGTAATATTTGATTCAAACGAGTTTTATATTACTTTCAAAATTATTTATAATCCAAGTGAATAGAATGTTGAGCTTGGAGGACCATGATGAAAATCAATAGGAGTAATGATTGATAAACATAAAGGTTTAATAAATTTGATCATGAATGAAAATTCATTTCCATATCAAAAGAGGTAATATATTTAAAACAAGAATATAAAAAGGAAAACATTTCTTCAACTAATGTTCAAACAAATACAACTAATGGAATATCAATAGAGGAACATGATATAGTACATATTTAAATAGAGAAATCAAAAGGGTCAAAACTAAAATATGGAATAGTTGTTTTTCATACACAAACACATAATATGATAAAAATGGCATATCATAATATGAAACACCCTCTAATAAGTTGCTTCTCTCCCATGATGATGATATCGAGCCTACATACAGAAATCACCTTGATGGTATTTTGGGATTTTTGGATTTCAGGGGTGCCATCCCTTGTACATAGCTTATCTATTACCATATTACATATAAAAAATATAATATTATAGAAAAATATAAAAATTAGGGCACATGCATGATATGTTTAGTTCATATACATTAGTTAATTTACTCTCATTATATGCAATATTTATCTACATCTAGTTTATATAAAATATTACTCACAAGTGTAATTGAGTGATTTGTAGAACATACATGTTGTCACTTCTAGAGATATTATCTTAGACCTATAAATGTTACATAGACAAAACCACTCTATTCCAGATAGTAAGCACTATATTCTTGTCCAATTATAATGGATTTTTTGTAGTGAACATATGCTTTACTTTATCAGATTCCAACCAATCACAAGCTTTCTATATCTTATTTATATCTCATAAATTTCACTAGGGGCATATATTTACATAGGTTTTATCATTTTATGACTATTCATATCATTTATAATTTAGTTCAATACATTATGCAAAATATATCATTATTTATCACTTACTATTCACTTATTAGATACTTGAGTTTCTAAATATAATGGTGTTACCAATTTATCATATAGTTAAAATTTAATTATACATGCAATTTTTTTGTGTTTGCTTCTATGCATTGATTTTTGTGTGTATTCATTGCTCTAAATTGTAGACATTTTTACATGCCCTTGTTTGTAACTCTAAGCCTTATTATATGTTTTCATGTGTGTGAGTAACATTTGAACATGCCCCTTAATCTTATTGCTTGTTTTTGTGATTTTATGTGTGATATTTGTGTATGAAATCATGGTCATGACTCTTGTGGAATTTGTTTACTTAGTTTGTGATGCCATGATTAATATCATACATCTTCCTAGCTTATTGATGTCATGATCTATATAATGTATCTTATTCAAGTTCTTAAATTAAATTTCAAATAATTATTATATCTTAATTATTCAATGTCTTTCCCATTATTAACATATATCTAGACATGATAACATGTATGCTTAGTTATACATGTATCATACACTATTATTTTGATCAGATTATTAATATGATTCCATGATCTCTAATGTTATCATTACTACTCCAATTTAAATATTTTATATAATATTATATTACATAATGTTTTTTTAATTCAGGTTAAAGGGGGATACTTTTTTGAACTAGGGTCCCCATACCATAGGAGAAGTTCAAAAAAAAAATGGACCACAGTCTACCAAAGACTAAATAAGAAATATGACCAAGCAGGCCTAGAGACATCAAAAAAATAGTCCTGAAACTAGCAAAGAATAACCAAACAAATTAGTCTAAATTTAAACTACTAGAAACATCCTCCCAAAAAAAATTCATATTTTTAAGGTTCATATCAATCTATAGAAAAAATTTATCTTGGTCCATACCATGTTGAGATCCAATACTCTACCCCTTATTTCCCTTCCCTTTACGAATGGCATTGGGCTTGAAAAGCTCATTAAGGTAAGCTCACAAGTTTTAAACATTCTATATGCACCCATACATAGCATATTTTATAAAATTCACTAAAAACATATGTTATTATGAATTTTATCATTATATTATTACAATATCTTCACCCTAAAAGATAAAATCTGAATTTCTTGATCCTCCTCCCTGACTAAATATATTTGACTCATCCTTGAGTTTTCCTATTGCAGGGAGTTAATCTTACCTTTCATCTCTATGATATCTTGCATAAAGCATCTCATAATATATTTATTTAGGTAAATCTCTTATACTATCTTATCTGACCTCTCCTTACCTTTAAGCGAGGTGACTAAATTGCTAAGGTCATCATTCTAATCCTTTAGATGTTTGTTTTGAGATGTTTCCCCTTTATCCTTGGGAACATATTTAGACCCCCTATTCACATTTTTAGCTAAAATATTTTGATATAATTTTCTTCCATGTTTCACTTACTTTCAACACTCTCCTATACTTCACTTCCCTCTTAAACATTAATACAAGCCCTCATTGAATCTCCCATTTTACTTTACCTGTCTTGAAGTCCCTGATTATCTCGTTTCCCTTGATTGATACTTGTAAGATTAGATACACTTCATAGTAATTTCTTGATTTTTTCATATGGATTATGATTATTTCCATCATCCTTGTTAAATCTATTCTCCACAAGTTTGTTAGTGTTCTCAGTAACCCTGCTCAAACTCCCAGGGTATTTTATCCCAATATTTTTAATTTTTTTGATGTCAACGAACCCCTCCTCTATCTTTTCCTTATAGGAATCAAATATATTTGGTTTGATTTGATTCATACCCTTAAAATATTTTAAAATGAGGTAGATCACTCCCTCATGTCTAGGAGTTGAGTAATTTCCATGTTTAAACTTCATGATCGACACCTTTATGGCTTTCAAAATAAAAAATAAAAGACTGAAGGGCACACCATGCCTAAAATAATTCAATATTATAAATAAGGACCATATAACTAAATTATACCTACCTTCCATGGTAACATACTGCATTAAATGAAATTTAATCTCCACATATGGCTTGAGCAAGGATTCCCAATCAAAACCATTATGAAGCTTCTCCAATTGCTCTCCCTCTTCTAGAAATGCCTATTTATCCAATTTGAAATCCCTTGGCAATTAGTAACTCTTTTTTTCCTCAATAACTAACCTAATCACATGAGCAATGAGTTCTTCTATGATATCTAGGGCAACTCCATTAATTGAAACTATTCTATCCTCCCAGGGTTTCACAAATAAGATTGAGAAATACCTATCATAGCTTTCAATCTTCTCCATAAATCTAACAAAACCTCCCACTTGTAGAGTTGTCCAAATTCTTTAATTTTTACTAACTTCTGGATTCAATTTTTGATTATATTCTATTAAGTATTCCCATGTTTATTTCCTCACAATCATTCCATCTTTACCTATTATTAGGATTCACTAAATCAAAGCATAAGGAAATTAGATGTATTTTGTGTTATGGACATCTTATAGATGTTTCAAGAAATCTATAAACTTCTGATTCAAACCCCAAAGAAGTAAAATAAACCATATGAGTCCTTGTCTCAAAAGAGAGCCACAAAAGTTCCCTCTAGGAAATAGAGGATTCACCATTATGCCTAAGGTTAAAACATTAGGATTTTATTCATCTTTAATCTTTAAAAATAGCTCCCTATGGATATCTTTATATCCCATATAAGTCATAAGGCCCATAATATTCACTCTTTTGTTGGTGAACTAGTCTATTCCAACTTTCCCTTCCCTATAAGTATATTGAATGGTAACCTACTGAAAGGAGTCCAATATAACTATTGCTTTCTCTAATACTTATTTGATAAACCAAATAATTACATTTTTTCTAGATAAATAGTTCACAATATTTAGAGAGTCTCCCTCTAACAATAATTTTTTCACACTCAATTGCTTTGCAAATCTGATCCCCCACAATGTTGCCAGAGCTTTTGACTATTGATTTGACCTCACACCTATGTCTCTAACATATGTAATAATCAAATTGTCCTTATGATATCTAATGATTCCACCTCCACCTATTGGACCAATTTTCCTTTAGAATCTCCATCAAAATTGAGCTTCATCCAACTCTCAAGGGGTGGTTTCCATTTTGTTCTTTTCCTATTTTCATATTTAGGATCTGGTTTACCTAACTTAGATGAATCTATTTGGCAATTTAGAGATGGGATTTATTTAAAATTATGAAGATTTTACCTTTATTAATAGGGATATAATTTTAATTCTCCTTAATGATTTGAAAAATTCATGTTGAGATAACTTTGTCATTGTATCTCTTTCCCTTGAAAATTATATTATTGTGTTCTTCCCAAATCCCCCATATGATATGAGGTAGAGTTAATTTACAATGTTTATTGAGGTGGACATTTTGAAATGGGCATCTCCAAGACCAAAAAATTTCTATTAGACAACCTGCTTACACCCACAAGACATTGAGTTTGTCAATAAAATGGCTCCAAATATTTTGAGAGAAAGAGTAGTTTACAAGTAAATGAAAGAACGATTTGTTATCCTCTTCACATAGCCCACATTTATTGATAATAATGCAATTTTTTTTGTAAGATTATCAATTGTTAGAATTCTATTTTGAAGCACCACCCACAAGAAAAAAATTATTTTCACAGTAAGTCATTTGTCCCAAACAAGCTCTCAGCTGACATTAAGCTCAGGTTCTTAAGCTAGCAAGTTATAGCTCGATTTTACTTTGTACTAGACATTAAAGGAGTACTTTCAAACCATTTGGTATTCTCTAATTATATTGGGGATGTGTAAATTTTGAAATATATTATCCAATTTAGATATCTTCAACGTGACTTCTTGATTTAAGTTTTTCAAGCTCAACCTTTTCCCCTTTTAACTCTTTCCATCTCTTGCCAATAGTCCACCACTTTAGAATCATATTTTTGCCTTGTATTGTAAATGTAGTCCTATATTACTTTGATATAGAGACGTATCATAAATCCATATATCACTCTAGAAATTAACCCTACATACATTACATATCTACCATTTTGAACCTAAAATTATCAACTCCTTATTAGAAATTAAGAAGTTCTAGATATGTGAGCCCCTAACAAATTATTCATCTACCAAGATGAAGATCATATGCCTTCCTCAAGGTATTTAAAAGAGAGGATTTTACACAAAATTGAGTTCACTTGATGAATCTCCAAATAAATTTTGAAATGAGGGATTTATTAATCAACTACAAATTTCTTAAACCAAGTCCGCCATATCCTTTCTTAGAGAAAACCTTACTCCAATCCACAAGATGAAATTTGTTTTTTCTTTCCATCCCAAAGAAATTTTTATCAAATCTTATTTAGTTTTTCCTCCACTCCTTTATGCAAATTGAAAAATGAAAGAATATACTTCAGAATAATGTTTTATTTTGAGCTAAGTTATTATGCAGGATTCATAAACTCACCTCAAAAGAGGGGACATACATAGTGGGTTGTCTTAGAGAGTAAGCTTAAGCAATTCACTACATAGACATGGAAAGACAACTTTTTCTTAGTTAATCATAGATAGTAGCTAGTTTTCTCAAAAATTAGTTTTAGCTAACAACACTCCATTTGGCTAAGGGTGTAGACCAACCATGTCCATAACAGTGCATTGTCATCATAATAGTAAAAAATAATGTTTTTCATAATTTCTTAGAATCAAAGTTAGAGGACAACCTGTAATAGGTGTTGTTGAATATTTTTTATCCCATGTTAAAAAATCAACCCTTATAAGTTGAAACTCAAGTTTTCATGTATTAATAGCTTTGTTTATAACTTATTACATGCTTTTATAGTCTTAAAGTGGTGTTTTTAGTCTTGTTAGCATTGTTTAAGGTAATGTCTTTCCTCATGAATTTCAATACTTTAAAGGTTAGTCTAGTGGGTCCCATGGGTATGTCATGATGTGTCAAGATAGTACATGGTCTATCAAGTCAATTTATTTCATTTGGTCACTTGGTTTAAATCTTATTAAATTTGTTTGAAGAGATTAAGGCATTTTAACATTTTTAAAGGTTTTTGGAGAAACCTAGGTTTCCATTATGGCCAAGTCAAGCCTTCTCAAGGTATTACCATTGCATAGATCATTAAATAAAAAGTTCAAATGGTAGTTTCAAGCTTGAATAACTTTTAACAAGTTATGTTTCATCTCGATGAGGTCGTTACACATATGATTGATATTCATTACATCTCATAAGGCTCCATGGCTATTTTCAAGAGGAAATAAGATAAAGGTATGTACAAGTGATTTTTAAAAGATCATAAATGACATGTATAACATGGATAATGTTAATATTTGGTACTTAATTAGTTATAATTCATTAATTCCTCCTTTTCAATGTACAAAGATAGAATAAATCATTCTTTATGGGTAGTTTGGGTACTTATACGAGCAAAATAAGTTCATCTTAAACTTGAAATGTATAAAAAAATTTAATCCACCTCTCTTAGGTCATCTCTAGGTTTATAAATATTGATCAAGTCTTGAAAATATAATAAATGCATCCAAACTCCTCTCAATTTATCAATACAGTTTGAAAGCAATCTAAATGGCAACTTCATTTGCTCACAAATGTATGGATAGGGTGCATGCAGGAAAATACTCTTTAGGGATATTATGGGGATAAGTTCACTTGATGGTAGTGTCATTGGATCCTAGATACAAGAGTTAACCTCTATGAATAAATGGTAAGAATCCTAGTCACTCAAAACCCTTCTTAAACCCTAGTATCAATTTGATGGGAGTAAAAGTGAAGAAACTATCTGTAAATACATTGAATTTCCATGGAAACACTTGGATCGTGTTCCAAACTTAATTAAGGGCCTTTGCACATAATTTTATTTTATGGTCACATATACAAATATGATAATACTATGTTTTATAGAGATTTCAAATAGAAAAATAGGGTTTTGAGCATGTTGAATAGTTCAAGTGTTGGAAGCACAAACACTAAGAGGGAGAGGGGGTGAATTAATGTCCTAAAATAATCCTTTCTTTCCACTTAACATGATTAACCTTTCAAACCAATATAGTGATAAATTAATGCATGGAGAAGAAATCAAATAAACATGAAGCAAGATATCAACACATAAACATAACATATATGTGGGAAACCCCCATGGGGAATAAATTCCACTGAAACACATACTATACTATAGTCATATAAAACCATCAATCAAAATTTAGTGATGCACCACCAAAAGGAATACCATCCCCTCACTATTCAAGCACCAACTCAATTAGGCCTTTAACAAGCTCGAAATTACAAGGAGGCACCCACCCCCTAAGGGACTCAACACCAACTTAGCCACTTCAAGGAAAAAATTTCAAGAACCAAACTATAATTTATATCCCATTCCCTCTTAAATAATCACTAACTCAACCATGATAAACTTGATCACCTTCACAACACCTTTTTACTCAATCAACAGATGGTGACCTCTTCTTAAAATTTCTATCTACTATGTCCACTATCATACATCAGGAAAAAAATATTTGATGAAACTATAATTGTATATAAATAAACACAATATCACTCCTTAAAAACTCTCAAAATACCTCTTCAAACAAATAAATCTTCCCTTCTTCTACTTTGTTCAAACAACACTCATATGGATTGATTAGGTCATATTACCTTGCTCATCATACTTATAAAGTATATGTTTCTCCAAGTTTTTCTACAATTGCATTTAAAGGAAAGAAGAAACTAAGCTTAAAGGTTAGTGGTTTGATTGATACCCAGATGTAGTGCACACCATATCCAAGCTTTTGTGGGAGATCCTCTTTGGATGTGGAGGAAACACCTGTAATAAGAAAGAAACTCAAACAAAGATAATGTTAGAGGAGGATATGGTGGACTGCCAAGCTATATGCTCGGTCCCGAAAGCGTAAAGCTCTGTAAGGGATGACAGTCCACTATTTAATGAAAAGAATGTTGTATAAAAAGAAATGATGAAAGAATAAGAAAGAGTAAAATAGATAACATGTACCTATTCTCTACAATTATTTTTTCATAGTCTCCAACATTGGTAGTTCCACTGAGGTCAGTTTGGTCAATGGTGCCGACGTCGGTTAGGCTGCCAATGTCAGTAGGGGCAGTGGGCCTTGGATGGGTTTCAGGGTATCTCTGTAGTTGATAGAGGAGTCTAGGAGTTTAAAGGTTTGTGCAGGGTTGTGGGAAGGTTAATAAGGTCTAAGAAAGGGCAAAGGTAGAGGATAGGCTGTCAAAAAGGGTAAGTATCAGAGGAAGGCTTTTCAGCCTCTCCATAGAAGAAGTTGGATTTCTCAATAGTTCTTTAGAATTATCAAATGGAAACTAATTACCAATGTATTTTAAAATACTAAAATGAGACAAAATACTTAGCTTTATTCAATGAAGAACTAGAGGTGTTAGAATGCTTATTCTTATTGCGGCTGATGTCGAGGTCCTCGTACAGTGTTTCAATCTAATGCCTGGAGTGACTTGTGCAGAGCTTCGGTAGCTAGGAGAGTGATAGTCAAATTCTAATGCTTGGTCTCAGAGTGTGCGCATTGATTTCAAAGAGTCCCAGGGGTAGCTCAATGAAAGAGATAGGCTTATGTAACTAACATCAACTATCCCATCGGTGTCGGCATAAGGATGATGATGTCGTCTGATGGTTGATCGACGTCAATAGAGGGAGAATAGGTAAAAGGGCTATTTTTATCTCTTCACCCATTTCTCCATCTGCCAAGTGCTTTTGCCATTGGAGAATAGTCAAAACATAGGTTTATAATGCACAAGAGTTGGTTAGGGAGTTAATAGGGAGTGAGAATAGGTCATGGGTAGTTAGGATTTGGAAGACCTAGTCTCGAGGTGACTCATAGGGTAAGAAATGGTCTTAGGGTGAGGTTTCTAGGTGAGGTGTCTAGGTGAGGTGTCATCCAAGGTGGAAAGGGTTCAAGGTTAGGAGTGTTAATGTTAAAAGACCAAGGGGGGTTGACATGATATTGGTGTCTACATTTTCCCCTTTTTGTCTTGTGGTTTGTCTAAATAAACCGTAAGACAAAAATAGATGTAAGTTTCCCCAGGTATGGGATGAGGTATTCCCCCTCAAAGTGGGAATTGAGAGAAGGCATTTTGAAATCGATTGTTGATTTGATAGGTAGTGGATGGGTAGGGTGAAGTTTGAGTGTGAATGCTGAAATAGTTGATATTACACGTATACCACTTCACATGATAGGCAAGTCAAATTATCAATGGCAAGGTCAAGGAGCACAAAATCAAAATAACCAGTCCCCAATTTATTAGTGGTAGCTAATTGGGTTAAACAATAAAATTTGTAGCTCCAATGGGCATCATGTTTAAAGTATCCTGGGCTAGGAAGTTCTCTTAGAAAACATGAAAATGTCATAGATATTGTGCATCAACTTGGACGTGATCTGACAATAGGTGTAAGGGGCACGTACAATTTGCTAACTATTCGTGAGGTAGCATATACAATTAAAACAACCAAGGCAAAGTTGTCTCAAAAGTGGTCATGGTCTGATCAGATAGTCATGATCTCCAAGGTCATTTGTCAGGTTGGGCTGAGATATAAGTGATCTCAAGTGTTGTTTGTTGTGGTCAGAGAGATGTATGTGATCTCTAATGTGCCCCATGAGAAGTCTAAGGTGACTTCTACATTGTCAGGGGTAGTTGTTTGGTTATGATTTTGGGTTGGTATAGACAGTTTGTCCATTAGGTAGATGAACAAATGAATGGTTGAACTAACCTCAGAAGACCCCATGTCAATTCAGTGCTACATACATAGCCCATATTTTTTAGGGCCTCAAGCCAATGTAGTTCTCCCCAAAAGGGAGGAAGATTCGAAGAGGTTGATAGTTGTGTTGGTTATGTTAGTGTTGTTATCATTTCCCATATGTGTAATGGTACATGCTTGTAATGACGACTGTATGATGATGTTATAGCCTTTTCCATATTGTGTGATGGTGTATGCTGTAACAGAGGTTATGTGTTTTTTCATCCTTAGCAATTTTCCATATTGGTGATGGTGTATGCTAAAAATGAAATGAATTTATTTATGCTTCAGCAGGTTTCCATATTGGTGATGGTATATGCTTGACATAAATTTTGTTTGGTTGATAGTTTCCATGTGTATTATTTTCCATAGAAACTAATGTGAATGGGCTATGATAATTTTTATACACAAATTGGTATTTGCTTTAAATAAATCATGATGTTATATTAATGGTTAGAAAATGTTTTGGTTTGGTTTGGTTTGGTTGGGTTGGGTTGGGTTTGGTTTGGTTAGAAAATAATTTGGTTATATGTGGCGAAGGTATGTAAGAAGTGAAAGGTGCATTGCTCTTTCATTGACAAGGACCATAATGGTAGCATAGATAGAGTTTTTGTAAACAAAATCCCCATTCATGCATTACATTATTTGACCATTAGTTTGTGTTAGAGAAGTACTCTAATCACTTGACATTAAGTGAGCTCAAAATCCCTTGGGTATTTTGGGGTAATAGGTGTGATTATGTGAGGATAGCATAACCCTTTTTAGCAGGGATAACTTTGCCCCTTTTATAGGTGACCCTGAGAATGACTATAAGCAAGTCCATGACTTAATAGTTTGTTAGTCATTTTTTTTTGGTAGACTGATCAATGCGAGAAGTCTACTTGGGGATGTTGTTTTTTTTTGTGGTCATGTGAAGCTGATCAATGTTGGAAGCTTCTAAGAGGGTGCTGTTTGTGGTAGCAAAATTTAGGCATAGCCGTCTTTCGAGGGAGTGGTCTATATTTTGCTTTGTATGTTATAATGTCTTTGAATATCTATCCTTCAAGGGAACAGTCTATTAGTTATAGCAATAATGCAGCTGTCCTTCTAGGGAGTAGTCTATTAATTATAGTTTATGACCTTTTAATATTTTGTTAGGCATCCTAGTTTTATGTTTTTGTTTTTGACTAAACTTTTAGTCATGGACTAGACTATAGAGGTTTAGGGGTTTCCCTTTTATTAAGACAAAGCATTAATGCTTAAAAAGGTTAACTAATATATGTTGGAAAAAAGGGTAGAAAGGAATAAGAATGAGGATGATGGGGGTTTCTCAAGGGAAGATCTCAAGTTAAACATCAAGTGTATGATTACTTGGTTAACAATAAAATGGTCATAGATGTAAGGCATTAAAGAGCTCAGGTTCTGGCCAGCCTTCGAGAGAAGATAGATGATAAGCACCTGATCCATACTTGTGCATTATTATGTAAGGTCCAAGCCAATTAGGAACAAACTTTCCTCATTTGCTTCTTTCCATATTGGCCACGTGTTGGTTTTCTTTAAGGATAAGATCCCCGATTTTGAAATCTCACTCTTTCAGATTTTTGTTATAAGCACGCTTGATGCAGTCTTGGTAAAGGAAAGTCATCCTTTGGGTAAGCTAGGTTGAGGTCATGATGGTCAATGCTTGGCAAAGAGAAAGTCATCCTTTGGGTAAGCTAGGTTGAGGTCATGATATTCGATATAAATTTGAATTCCCATAGTTGCTTTCGTGACAGGGACAATGTTTGACACCCATTGTAGATAATCAATAGGTTGGACAAATGAAATGGAGAGAAGGCATTGAAGCTCCTCTTTGATAAGGAGTACGATGTGAGGATGCATCTTGTGAAGCTTTTGCCTGACAGGGTTAGTTTTAGAGGGCAAGATCTTGATCTTTCAGGTTGTAGTCTGGAATCTTAGAATTACTGAAGGTGAGGGAGGCAACAGTGGGTAATGATTTGACTAAAGCAGCTAGTGGTTGGGGGTCTTCAGGTTAGACCTCCACTGCCTGTAAAGCTTTGATTAAGGTTTGGCGATGTTGTGGAGAGATTTAAATTAGGTCATACAAAGACATCTTCACAGGGGTTTGGTGAAGTTGTTTCATCATGGAGTCACGAATTGCCTCCGAAGATGTTGGTTGAAATGTGCCCAAGATAGTAATCTTGGGTTTTTGTGGTGGAGAGGGCTTGATGAATGGATATGTCCAAGGGATAAAAGCATGCTTTTTTCCTTTATCCTTTAGGGTTTGGGACCTAGTGGCCACATTAATAGTGTTGATTTTGAATAAAGGGGGAGGAGGTGGTAGAGGGACCATAATTTCACGTTGGGATCCTGATTCAAGTAAGGAGGTTTGGGAGACATGGGATGGTGTTGGTAGTTTATCAAAAGACTCTTCAATGAGAAGGGCGTCTTTTTCCAGGTGTTGGTGAATGACAAGCTTAAGGGTATGGCAACTCTCAATATCATGCCCAGGTGTGTGATGATATAAGTAGATTTAAGTGTCATCAAACTAAGCTAGTTTTGATTTGAGAGGTTGGTATGGATTAATAGGTGGGAGAATGATGCTAGAAGACTACAAAAATTAGCATAACAACAAGGCATAGGAACCCACAAATGGGTCTATGCTCGTTGTTGTAGTAGGGATTGATAACTTGTATTTAGGAGTTGTAGGAGGAGGTTTTTGTACCACCTTTTTGGTTGGTGGTGTGGCCACCCACATAGAGGGCACTTTCTTGATAAGAGGTGTTGAATTTCATGGAGGAAATGTGTTTTTGAGAGGTAGAGGGAGTAATGGAGGTAGTTTGTTTGTTTTTATGAGGTGTTGGAATTGGGAGCACTCCTGTTAAAGTGGAAGGATGTGGACCCAAGATAGAAGGCAATGGTGAAGGTGGGGGAGTTTTTTATACCACCTTTTTGGTTAGGGGAGGAGTAGATTGACGTGGTGTTTTATCCTTCTTTATTATGGTGTGAGGGCCACTACTGTGTGAGGTGAGGTTCAAATCTACCTTCACTTGTGGGTGAGTGAGGTTTGATGTATGGATAACACTGAGAGATTTAATCTATTTCAGCATGGTGGATTTCTGTGAGGGTTTAGGTTCAGATATAGAAAGTTGAGCTTCTGATGTTTTAGGAGTGGAAGCTTGATCCTCATTAGAGACTTTGGGGTGAATCATCATAGAAGGGTTAGTAGTATGAGTCAAATTGGGATGTGTAGGATAAGGAGCCTTAAGTCTTTCCCATAGCACCTAATATTTTAAGTTCCTAGAATGGAGAAATCCTAATTTTTTTGCCAATCAAGAGAAGGGTTTAGATGGAATCATGCAAGGTTTTACAATCAGTCCTTTATATGATTTGGGTGATTGTGATATCAAAAATGTGTCAGATGCCATGATCACGAGCCAAAGGTGAGAGAGAACCATCACCAGATCTTCCTCAGCCGAAGAAGGTGAGGTGGTGATTTCTTCTCTCAATGGAGAAGGGATTGGAGAAGTTGGCTCTTCAAGTGGATAGAGCATAGGGATGATCATGCCTTCCACATGTGGTCAAAGAGTGGGAAAAGTATGATCCTCCATTGGTGATAAGAAGTATAAGGGCGGGGCCACCGGCATTGGTATCATCAAGGCATCCTCCAGTATGGGAGAGGTCAAAGTAGACTCTCCTACGTGTGAAAGAGGGGTGGATGGAGGACTATCCTCCATTGGTGGAGAAAAAATAAGAGAAGAAGGCTCCTCTAAAGGGTAAATTAGAGGGATGATGGCCCCTTCTACATGAGGGCGTGGGGTATGCTCTTCCAATGGTAGAAGAAGAGGGAAGGTGGGGGCAAGAGGAATAGGTAATATGGGTTCCTCACGAAGTAGACGAATGGGTAGAGGAGGTGTTTGATGTTGTGGGGGTGATATGGGTAAAATAGGCTCTTCTACCCATGGTGGAGAAATGGGTTGGCTAACCTCCTCAGATTGTGGGAGAGGTTGGTTAGGAATGAAAGGAGAGACCATGTCGACTATGCATATGTTATGTTCTTGAAGGTCATCAGCCATGGTCTGAACATTATTCTAGCTTGGGGGATGGTTAGGAAAGGGTTGCCTAAAAACATCTATGTTTTGGTTGGCCGGTGCATTAGGATTATCCAAAACAAGGTCCCCTTTATCTAACATGTCTTAAATAATGTTTTTGAGGGTTTTTCAATTGTCTATGTCATGACCCTTGACACGATGATAGTTACAAAAGTCATTTTCCCTATACCATGTAGGGATGGCTAGTGAAGGGTTAAGTTGGACTGGTCAGATTTGAGGGAGGTTGAGGACTCCCTGCTTCACTAATTTATCCAACATAGAAGCTTAAGATTCTCCATTTGGAGTATATCATCACTGCTCATACTATTGTTGGAATTGTTTAGTAATGCTTTGCAAAGTGGAGGGCTCAGATTTGTTGGTTGTGGTAGAATATGGTGACCTAACGACCATAGCATTCATTGATCCCTTGGACTTGGAGTGGGAAGAAGAAGCTTTAGAAGAAGAAGGGTCATTGGATTTTGCATTGGTATTTTTTCTATGCAATTTGACCCTATCTTCTTCGACTGCACAGAGTTTAAGCTTTCAGGGTATAGTGAAAGATTCATCAAATGTGTGGAAAGTTTGAACCCGCAGAGTGGAAGAGATGTGCTTAGCACATGTTCTTGAAAAGAGCTCAATGACCTCAGGTTGAGGTAATGAGAAGGAGAGTTGGTTGATCAAACCTCTCCAACAGGTGATGAAGTCAGCTATTGATTCATCCTCAAATTGTCTAATAAAATAAAGGTCTGTGATGGAGACCTTCTTAGTGATGTTAATTGAGAAATGATCAAGGAAGAGATGAGTGAGTTGAGTGAAGGTGAAGAGAGAATGAATAGTAATGGAGATATACCAGTCAAGGGTGGCATTGGAAAGTGACGTAGGGAATGTGCAAAGTAATAACACATCATCATGTGCTATGAGGTAACAAGCATGTATAAATGCTCGCAGATGTTATTGTGGGTCCTCTTTACTCTGAAAGTGAGTAAATTTTGGGAGTTCCCACTGGCTAGGGTATGGTCAAATGGGAACTGAAGGGTGGATGGGTTCGTTGCAGATTTGTTCATATAAAAGAACATTCCTCGAACCTGAAATAGATGTCTTAAGGTTGGACATATTATCCATCAGCATTTTGATTAGATCAACAAATGGATTTGTATGAGGGGAACCCCCTAAGTTATAGGGTACCTGGAAGGCATTGGGAGGGGTGTATGACGTACTTAGTTACATTTGTGTAGACGAAACATATTGATAGTTTATCATAGGGGCCAATGTTGAGGCCAAGGGGGCTTGTGCCACAAAGTTGGAGGGCACTAATTGACTAGATGCTACCAAGGGTGGTTGAATGGTAGTGATACAAGTAAAAGGATAGGTGGTCACTCTCGTGTTTATAGGCATAAGAGTGGGTGGGATAGAGACAATCAAGTTTTGAAAATGTGTCAAACTTGGTTGAATTATTTGTGGTTGAGGGGGTACGAAAACCCTGATGGAGGTAGGTCCAAAAATAGAAGGGGAGGACAAATCTTGAACATTGGCCATGGTTGGGTTAATATTTGAGGTAGTGGCCTGAGTGGCCATAGGTTGGGTAGCAGATGCTATTGATATCATTACTGCTTCAACCAAGGAAGTTGGCATCCCATAAATAGGGTTACCTAAAGGATCTCGCATTTGACTTCTAGCGAGATAGTGTTGGAGAGCCTTGACATTGTGGTCAAGGAATCTCTCAAAGTCTTGATCTCCTTTGAGAACAATTGGAGGTTGATCGGGAGTTGATTGGATAGGAGTATGTTTAGTATCTGAAGTATGCTCCATTAGATGACTTGGTATGAAGGGTGAAGGTGGAAGTGGTTGTTGACTCACATGATCAACAAGAGATTTGGCTTGACTGCATGTCAGAACCATTCAAGGTGAAAAGGGTTTAGGTTCCAAAAATTGTGTTTTAGTTTCAAAAAACCATAAATTGTGTTGAACAGCAAGAAATTTAGGTTTTAATCTTGTTGTTTGGAAAGATTTTTTTATGATAGTGATCGATGTCAGTTATATAACCGATGTTAGTTATAAAATATTGCCGAGGTTGGTCAATTAACTGATGGTGGTGAATTTCAGTTGCCGATGTCGGTGGAGAAATTGATGTCAATTTCTGTGTAATTCTAGAAACATAGAAAATTGAAAGTTTTTGAAAGAAAAAGAAATTTTGAGTTGTCTTAGACTTCAGAATGGTACGACCTTACTAACTCAAACACTTAGATAAAAATAGTAGAATAGATGATTAGGAAAGTAACCTCTAAAACATTAGATTCTTAGGAATAAATTTTTAGAGTCGTGGTGGCTTATGCCTTAATAGAATATGTTGGGAGTTGGGCTTGTAGAACAGGGCCTAGAGAGGAAGTCTATGGCTGGTTTCAAGTTAAATTATGGTGCTCAAAATATCTATGTTAAGTTTAGTACATGGCATGGTGTTGGGGCTTGCTCCCTTCACTTCACGAACCCAGAGCCAAGCTGGGCCACTTAGCCAAAATATACTTTGCCTATAGTTTATACTCTGCCTGAGAACAAAGTGGGTTCTCCTCTTGGTAGTGAAGTCCAAGTAGGATTGCCAGGTGATGAAATCCTAGACGGGCCTTGTCTCAAGTAAGTTTAAATGTTTGATTTGATTGTGATTATGGTTTGGTTGTGTAACATATGTGCACTACGATTTATTCATAATGCTTTAATTACTAAGTGGGCTAAATATACATCCAAGAAAGAATGAAATGCAGTAGTTTTTAAAAAAAAACCCAAATCAAAATATTTTGTTTCAAATGCAAACAATTGGAGAAGGGGTTAAGAATATGAATTTTCACTACTCTATGATGTAGGGAAGAAGTGACAAGAAGAAAAAGAAATGTTCTTTTTAACTTCTGCTTATGGTTTTCTTTTGAGACAAAAAGAAAGAAGAGGGATGCAAGAAGAGAATCTAATGCACCTATATGAAAATTTTCCTTTTCAAAATAAGAAGAATGAACCCAAGGAAAACTCTAGGGGTCCCACCAGGCATGCCAGAATTTTTTTCTAAGTTTTTCTACAATTGCATTTAAAGGAAAGAAGAAACTAAGGTTAAAGGTTAGGAGTTTGATTGATACCTGGATGTAGTGCGCACCCTATCCAAGCTTTTGTGGGAGCTACTCTTTGGCTATGGAGGAAACACCTATAATAAGAAAGAAACTCAAATAAAGAGAATGTTAGAGGAGGATATGGTGGATTGCCAAGCTATATGCTCGGTCCCAAAAGCGTAAAGCTCCATAAGGGATGACAGTCCACTATTTAACAAAAATAATGTTGTATAAAAAGAAATGATGAAAGACTAAGAAAGAGAAAAATAGATAACACATACCTATTCTCTACAATCAATCTGTCATAGTCACTGACATTAGTAGTTCTGTTGAGGTCAGTTTGGTCAATGGTGCCGACGTAGGTTAGGCTGCCGATGTCAGTAGGGGAAGTGGGCCTTGGAAGGGTTTTAGGGTATTTCTATAGTTGACAGAGGAGTCTAGGAGTTTAAAGGTTTGTGCAGGGTTGTGAGAAGGTAAATAAGGTCTGAGGAAGGGCAAAGGTAAAGGATAGGTTGTCAAAAGGGTAAGAATAAGAGGAAGGCTTTTCAGCCTCTCCACAAAAGAAGTCAGATTTCTCAACAGTTCTTTAGAATTATCAAATGGAAACTAATTACCAATGTATTCTAAAATAATAAAATGAGACAAAATACTTAGCTCTATTCAGTGAAGAAATAGAGGTGTCAGAATGCTTATTCCTATTATGACTGATGTCAAGGTCCTCGTATAGTGTTTTAATCCAATGCCTGGAGTGACTTGTGTAGAGCTTCGATAGCCAAAAAAGTGATAGTCAAATTCTGATGCTTGGTCTCAAAGTGTGTGCATCGATGTCAAAGAGTCCCAGGGGTAACTCAATGAAAGAGCTAGGCTTATGTAATCGATGTTGGCTATCCCACCGGCATCGGTGTAGGGATGACAATGTCGGCTAAGGGTTGACTGACATTAGTAGAGGGAGAATAGGTAAAAGGGCTATTTTTGGCTCTTTGCCCATTTCTCCATCTGCCAAGTGCTTTTTTCATTGGAGAACGGTCAAAACACGGGTTTATAACACACAAGAGTTGGTTAGGGAGTTAATAGGGAGTGAGAATAGGTCATGGGTAGTTAGGATCTAGAAGACCTAGTCTCAGGGTGACACATAGGGTAAGAAATGGTCTTAGGGTGAGGTCTCTAGGTGAGGTGTCATCCAATGTGGAAAGGGTTCAAGGTTAGGAGTGTTAACGTTAGAAGACCAAGGGGGGTTGACACGATATTGGTGTATACAGTATAATGAATTTTCATGATTGATAATTTACTCCCATTTTAATTTATACATGACCTCCTTATTCTCTTCAGTTTTCTCTTTAATTATTTTACACTCACATTCCTTTCCTTCCCCAAATAGGCCTATTATCCCTTGTACTTATACCAATCACTAGGTCACATACAATCTTAGTTAGAAAAGACATTAATATATTAGGTTCAAACCCAAAACATGTTTAAGTAAATGTTAGACACAATAATAAATAAAAATAACAACACTATTATGTCATAAAAACTCACTTAGACCACCTTCTCTTCTTAGGCCTACTTAGAGACCTGATGCATTGGGTCTATCTCAAGCAACATGTTACCCTAAGCCTTTTTTGAAACTTAATGAGAATCTAAAAATTAATGAAAAAATTAATATACACCTCAAATATCCAAATTATAATCTCACCCTAGGTTCCCAAAACCATTTATATAATTTGATTCCTTGAACCACATCATTAGGCATACTCATAATTATCCCTTCTCACCGCCAAAAAGTTTATCTTGAGAATAATAAGCATATACTCAAATTTTACACATAAAAAAATAAAAAAATAACATGGATATAACATCCATGACATCAAGTTAAGCATAATGTCCATTATAATTCACCAAATATTACAAAATACCTCAAACTATCCACTTCCATATGCTTACTCAGAACTACAGACAGGCCTTAAGAACTAAGTCAAGAAATTTTGAATTTTAATACATTCATAGGATTTTATCATGAATAAAAATAAACTAAAATTAAACTATGATACCTATATAACAACATAATGTGCATTATATCCTTCAAATTTGTCCAAATCACCCCAAACTCATCTCTTCGAGATGACTACTTGAACTATTTGAATGCTCCAAAACATAGTCATGTAGAATGTTATTTTCAAAACCTATAAGGATACTTCCAATAAATATATTGTATATTAGTAGTTCTTATGTGACATATATACAATCCTCTAATAGATATATCATAATTTCTAGTGTCAACTATTGGTATTATAGACCAATTTGTTAAGCTTCTCTCTCACAATCCTTACACAGCCAAACAAGCCATTTTGGCTTCTATATTATAGCTTATTAAACTGAATTTTAACATTATATAAATAATTTATAGGTCATATATATATATATATATATATATATATATATTAATAAACATTAAAATTTACATTTTATACATCAAATCTTGTCATAGAGTCTCAAACTCTTCACTTCATCTTGTATACCTAGAATTGTCATTCTTCCTTGAGAACCAGTCATGATGACCTTGAATTCCAACCCCTATGTAGACACATTTAGGAATATTTATACTTATGTGTGATCATATTATTCCTTTATATCAATCTCATATATAAAAACATCATGGTTTTATTTCAATAATTCAAATTATATACCCATTACAAAACCTTACTACACAAAGTCTTAACTCACTCAGACATTTCATTTTGGCTTAAGTAATTTAACCTCCAATACTGATGAAAAATCTATATAAAACATTTTATATTTCATAAAAATCATAAAATACTCCTACATGCACTTATAATTATTACTCCTTCATGATAATTTGACAAGAACCTTCAAGTCATCTTCACGTGGATTTGCACTAAACTGCTTCGCTAGGCCTACTAGCAACTAGCCATATTGTAAAATAAAAATTTCACACTTAAAGATATATACCAAATAATAAACCTACATGGGCACAAAATATAATTCACAAGATTCAACCTCCATTCATTGTGTAATTTTGAATTAGTCAACCCTACCTATTATACAAAATTTCTCAGAAATAAGTGATTTCCTATAGCTTCCACTCACTCATCTAGCAGACACCTGTAGGTACCTGTAAGAGCCCTCTACATTATATAATCATAAAACTCTATTAACCAAATCACTGTGAGGCATTTCTAACAAAATCTTCTAAATCGGGTCATTATGAGGGTTTAAAGAAGGTTTTAAACCAGTTTATATTCTTAATATTTGTTCATAAAAATCTGCCTCTAAAACCAACTCATAATGATTTTAAAACATTTTTATGACCCTTTTAAATCTCTCCCTAAGAGCTTATCTTCCCATGCAATAGTCACACATGCTAACAAGCATAAAAAAATTCCTTCTTTCTTCTGTAACTCCTCATTATAGCACTTGAGAGACCTTAAATTCACTTTTTATGATTTTTATTTCAACTTAAGGCCTAAAAATTCATGGGTCCTATTGAAAAAAATCTCAAACCTCAATCCATGATTACATTATCTCACAATCCTTTAAACCTGATCATGATACCTCATTCTACCTCCTAGGTTCTGAAGACCAAGTCCATGAGAAGATCACTAAAGAAGAGCATACCTCTTTGGCTCACTCTAAGAGTCATGTGACTGAATCAAAAACTTTATCACATGATCTAAATCTAAATTTCATAAATTAAATCTCATACACATCCATATCACCACCATCATGCCTCTATAATCCATATTCATGCTTAAGAACAAGTCCATTCAAACAAACCTACTAGGTATAATACCACTTTGAGACCTTCTTACCACTATAGATGCAATATAAGACTCCTTATAATTCCAAACCACCTTTATATAGTACTCTCAATAGGATCATGAGATTTTTACACCACAATAATGTGATAAGACCTCATATAGAACTCAAAGACTACTAAACCATTCTCAATGTCATTATGAACACTCACCATGCAACATCATAAGAACATCTCTGGGACATCAATGATACTCACAAATCTTTTACATAAATAGAAAAATTAATTCCTAAAATATAAAAATGGAAACATACCTCAATAATCAACCCCTTTGTCATTGATGTAAAACACTCTAAAAAAGTAGATCATTCTCATCTCTCCAAGTTGGATCTCCCCCAAACTGGTGTTTCTCCCAATCAATTATTTATCCCCCCTTGACATTAATGAAAAAGAGTCATCTATATCAATACTACTAATCTTTGGACTTGGATAAACCATAGAACCAACAATCTCCCCCTTTATCTGTACATACTTCTCTTCAAGCTTCTTAATCCATCATGGCTTGGATAACTTCATAGCATCTTCATGGAAACACATGGTAAACTAGGTCTTGTTAAGAATAACACAACTTCTATTATCTTAGGCCTATGAATATCTTCATGTCATTACAAATATTAAAATAAATCCATTTTTGACCTTATGAGGTCATCTTGATATCAAAATAACATTTCAACTCATGACACAACCTCTAGATAAACACCACTTAAATATTATTCAAGATTACTAAAAACTTGTCATGCATAAGAACATCTTTGGGACATCAGTTATACTCACAATCCTTTGAAATCAATGACAAAATGAATGAATCAAACAAAAAAATAGGAACATACCTCAATAATCCCTCCTTTTTCATTAATGGAAAACACTCTAATAAAGTAGATCATTTTCATCTCTCCAAGCTAGATCTCCCCCAAACTGGCCCCCAATCAATTATTTATCCCCCTTTGACATTAATGACAAAGATTTACCTCTATAAATACTACTAATCCTTTGAATTGGATAAATCATAGAACCAAAAATATCCCCCTTTGTCCATACATACTTCTCTTCAAGCTTCTCAATCCATCATGCCTTTGATCACTTCATAGCATCTTCATGGAAACACACGGTCAACTAGGTCTTATTAAGAACAACACATAAATTCTATTATTATCAAGCATCTAAACATCTTAATGTCATTAAAATTATGAAAATAAATCCACTTATGACATTATGAGGTCATCTTGATATCAAAATAACATTTCAACTCATGACACAACCTCTAGAGAAATACCACTTCAATATTGTTCAAGATTACTAAAAAAAATTCATGCATAAGAACATCTCTAAGACATCAATGATACTTGAAAACCTTTTAAATTAATTAAAACATCAATTCCTCAAACACAAAAAATAGTAACATACCTCAATAATCTCCCCCTTTGTCATTGATCGAAAAAAGTCTAACAAAGTATATCATTCTCATCTCTTCAAGCTAGATCTCCCCCAAACTGGTCTTTCTCCCAATCAAGTCTTTATCCCCATTTTAAATTAATGAAAAAGAGTCATCTCTATCAATACTATTGATCCTTTGACCTAGATATTCCATAGAGCCAACAATCTCCCCCTTTGTCCATACATACTTCTCTTTAAGCTTCTCAATCCATCATGGCTTGGATCACTTCATAGCATCTTCATGTCATTCAAAATATAAAAATAAATCCATTTATGACTTTATGAGGTCATCTTGATATCAAAATAACATTTCAACTCATGACACAACCTATAGAGAAACACAACTTTAATATTATTCAAGATTAATAAAAAATTGTCATGCTACAGGAATGGTCACCTTCAGAACTTTGTTTCTCATATTTAGGGAACAACTAAATTTTAATATCACTCTTATAACTAAATCTATACCATGGTTAACATGATCAACACTTTCTACCTTTTAAGGCATTGGTCTTATATACCAATCTTCAACTCTCACACCACTTGTTCTATCTTTGCTACTTAGACATCACCTTTCACTCAAACAAGCACTGAAAACATGATAAATACTATAGGAAACATTAAAACAAAACCACATAATACTCCACTAATATACATAGGTCAAATAAGAGTGATTAGCATCATGAATATTCAAATTAAGGTTTATAGACATAACAAGCCTTGAAACCCTCGTACCCTTGTTCATCATGTCTTTGAGTTAGTTATTCACAATTAGGATCAATCTAACCATTTACAATCACTTAACAGGAGCTTAAAGACCTTAATAACACATTCAATCACTTTGACCATCCATCCAATGTGACCAAAAGCTCCACACTACTCATCAAGTCACTTTATGTTTACCAAAAACATAAATGTTATGCACAATCCTCTTTCATTGAGATTTTATTACACAAAGGCATACTTTAATAACTTCCTCAATGCATGAAATAAGACTCTAATGAGTTAAAAACATTATCAAACATTCAAAACACCAATTCAAGACGAATGGAGAGGTTCTAAATCCACATTAGTCATCCAGATTATTTAAACAAAAACATAGTCAATAAACTCTAACTTTGACCCAAAATAAATGCACCTATATAAACATCCAAGTCTCTAAATAACTTTGAGGATAATCTATAGGAAGTCTACTTCATCTTTGATTTTCACACCAACATGTTTTAACCTCTGCCATGTCTTATATAGTTGAAATAATGATCTCAGGTCCCAATCACAATCATTTGATTCAAACCCCAATGGTTATATTTTTTAATTCCCAATGAATCTTTCTTGAAGCATAAAATTGAATTCATCTATCATGTCACTCCACACAATACCAACTTTAGAAGCTCGTAACTTGAGCTAGAGAATCCATCAAGATACCAAACTTGCAAGGAAGGATCTTGACACTATAGAAAATAACTTCATGAAACCATTTGACCAAAGTTGAATTTCTAGGTACATGTAATAAATACATAAAAATTTTGTCCTCTTCATACCTACAAGATGTCGAATGATAGTCTAGTTTCTCTTAAGCTAGAATGACATTTTTCTCTCTCCAAAGGATCATGAAAGACACTAAAACCTCACAAATGCATCTAGGTAACCCTCATAATATCCTTTATCACCTAAATGACTTTCAAACACTCTTTACATGTAATCATAGAAAAATAATCTTCCTAAATATTTGAAGCATCTCGCACATATTTCCCCTATCACCATGCACACCTTGGTCAACTTGAATTTGACAAATATGACTAAACTCTTGAACCATCATCCATACTAAGACAAAACTTATAGACCACCTTGTAAATCATTTTATGACCTTAGTAATACTTTCAAACTAATTCAACCTATATTCCCATCATCTCATCATGCAATCCTCTATGCAAACATAAATCTTGACCTAGATCAAGAAAATAACTAGAATTATTAGTTGTTTTCAAATTATCTCTTTATATACTAAGACTGAAGTAAACACCTTATTTTCATGAAGCATATGACAAGACTAATCAAAAATTTATTCTTGCACAAGCTAATAAACATACTAATCTTGTAACTCACCTTCACAAGCTTAGCCACTTTGTGTTTCTAGGATCAACTTCAAGCTATTAGGCCTTCTCCAAAGGACTTGATTTGATACCAATTATTTTAATCATAACCAATGAGAAAAGGTGGGGTGGGGAGGTTGAATTAGTGTCTTAAAACAATCCTTTCTTTCCACTTAACATGATAAACCTTTCAAACCAATATAGTAATCAAGAAATTCATAAAGAAGAAATCACATAGAAATGAAGCAAGATATCAACACATGAACACAAGGGATATGTGGGAAAAGCTCATGGGAGATAAAATCCAATAAAACACATCTTGTAGTATAGTCTTATAAAACCATGAATAATAATTTAGTGAGGCACCAACCCCACAAGGAGCACCAACCCCTCACTAATCAAACACCAACTTAACTAGGCCTTTAACAAGTTCTAATGTGTAAGGATGCACCCACCCCATAAGTGACTCATCACCAACTCAAACATTTCAATACTCTTCTTCAATCACCAACCTACAAGGTAATTCCCACTCCCTCTTGACATAGCATCAACTGAACCAAGACAAACTTGATCACCTTCACAACACCTTGTTTCTCAATCAATAGATGTTGACCTCTTATTCAACTTTCTATCTACTCTATCCAATATCATACATTAGGAACATATTTATAATGAAAATATGATGGTATCTAAATCAAAACAAGATCACTCCTTCAACACTCTCAAACTTCCTCATCAAACAAATAAATTTGCCCTTCTTCTACTTTGCTTAAACAACCCTCACATGGCTTGATTAGGTCATATGACCTTGAACATCATACTAAGAAATTATAATATATATTCATGAATAATCCTTTAGTCCCATATAATTTTTTACATTAATTATTTCTTCTCCTCAAGTTTCTCTTTTATTTACGTGCACTCACATTCCTTTCCTTCCCCAAATAAGTATATTATGCCTTGTACTTATACCAATCACTACATCACTCACACTCTTGGTCAACCAAGACATTAATCCATTATCTTTAGACACAAAAAATGTTTAAGGACATGTTTCACACAATAATAAATCAAAATGACAACACTAGTAGGTCATCCAAACTAACTTAGGACACCTTCTCTTCTTAGGCCTACTTGGAGACCTAACACATTAGTTCTATCCTAAGCAACACATTACAATTAGCCTTATTTAAAATTAATGAGACTCCACAAATGAATGAAACGATTAAAAAAAACCTAAAATATACCCTTAATAATCTCACCCTAGGTCCCCAATAACATTTATCTTATTTGACTCCTTGAACCATGCCATTAGGCCTACTCAAAATTAGCCCTTCTCATTACCAGAAAGTCTATCTTGAGAATATAAAGCATACACTAAAATTTTACACATAACCAAATAAAAAAATCACATGGATATAACCTACATGATCTTATTTAATCATCATGTCCATTATACTAAACCAAACAATATAAAAGACCTCAAATTGTCCACTTCCATATGTTTACTCAAAATTATAGACATGCCTTAAGAACCAAGTCAAGAAATTTTGATTTTTCACACCTTAATAGGAGTTTCTCATGAATAAAAATACATTAAAATGAACCTATGAGACCTATATAAAAAATTCATGTGCATTATATCCTTAAAACCTATTCAAATCACCCCTAACTCATCTCTTCTAGATGACTACTCAAAACTGTTTGAATGCTCCAAAACATAGTCATGTAGAATTTTGTTTTAAACTCATGTAACAATACTTAAAATACATATAAAGTACATTAATAGTTCTTATGTAACCTATATACCATATATATATATATATATATATATCACAAGTTTTAGTGTCAAATATTGGTCTTGCAGACCAATTTATTAAGCTTCTCTCTCACAGTCCTTACATAGCCAGACAAGCCATTTTGGCTTCCATGTTATAACTCCTTAAACTTAATTTCCCATTTATATAAAGAATTTATAGGTCATATATATCTTTAAAATATCAAAATTTTCATTGGATACATCAAATATTTTCATAGAGTCTCAAACTCTTCACTTTATCTTGCATACCAAAAACTATCATTCTACCTTAAGAACCAGTCATGATGACCTTGTATTCCAACCCTTGTGTAGACACATTTAGGAAAAATTGATATATTTTTGTCATATTATGATACCTATATATTAATATCATATACAAAAACATCATGGTCTTATTTCAATAATTCAACTTATAGACCCATTATAAAACCTTACTACACACAATCTTAACTCACTCAGATAGGTCATTTTGGCTTAAGAAATTTCACCATCACTAATAATAAAAAACCTCTATAAAATATATGTAAATTTAATAAAACTAATTTAAAAAAATCCTATATATACTTATAATTATTACTTCTTCATGATAATTTGATAGGAACCTTCAACTCATCTTCACCTAGATTTGTATTAAACTGCTTCATTAGACCTACTACCAACTGCCCATATTACAACATCAAATTTTCACACTTAAATATATATACCAACTTAAAAACCTAAATGTTTAAAAAATATAAGTCATAAGGCTCAACCTCCATTCATTTTTCAACTTTGACTCAGTCAACCCTTATTTGTATACAAAATACTTGAGAAAAAAGTGATTTCTTATGGCTTCCACTCACTCATCTAGCAGACCATTACCACCAAGAGGTACCTGTAATATTCCTATACATTATCAAATCATAAAAATATATAACCAAACATTTATAATCCATTTTCAATAATATCTTATAAATTAGGTCATTATGAGGGCTTAAGGAGAGTTTTAGACCGGTTTCAATTCTTAACATTTGGTCATAAAACTCTACCCCTGAAACCAAATCCTAATGATTTTAAAATATTTTTAGGACCATTTTTAATATCTACATAATATATAAATTTCTCATTTAATATTCACATGTTCCAACAAGAATAAAAAATTCCTTCTTGGGTCTGCAACTCCTCATTCTAACACTCAAGAGACCTTAACTTTACTTTTTATGATTTTTATTTCTTATTAAGACCTAAAAATTCATGAGTAAAATTTAAAAAACCTATAACACCTCAATAAAATCTAACATGATCTGAAAATCCTCTAAACCTGATCATGATACCTCATTTTTCCACCTAGGGTCTTAAGACTAGGTCCATGAGAAGATCACTAAAGAAGATCATACCTCTTTGGCTCACTCTAAGAGTCATGTGACTGACTCAACACATTTTTAACATGATATAACACTAAATTTCACAACTTAAATCTCATAAACATCCATATCACCACCATCATGCCTCTACAATCCATATTCATGCTTAAAAACAAGTCCAGTCAAATAGACCTACTAGGCACTATACCACTTTGAGACATTCCTACCATTATATATGCACTCTAAGAATAATTATCATACCAAAACACCTTTATAAAATAATCTCAATAGGATTATGATTTTTTTAAACCAAAATAATGTACCAAGACCTCATACAAAACTTAAAGACTAGTAAACCATGCTTAATGTCATCATGAACACTCACCATGCAACATCATAAGAACATCTTTGGGACATCAATGATACTCAAAAACCTTTGAAATAAATGAAAAAATTAATGATTCAAAAAAAAAATAGGAACATACCTCAACATAAATATCATATAGGAAGGTGTTGTGGATTGTTTCACAATACCTCAAGTCCAAAAATTCCACTCATTTTCTCCTGAACGTTCTTCTATAGATCTAGAATGCAAGACAATCATAAGGTGTTCATGAGAAAAAAAGTAGTATGGTCATTTTAATAAGGATAGAACCATATTATTTTATATAAATACTATCATAGCATGGCTTGGAAATCTTAAAACATGCTCAACAATCTAGTTATAGAGTTCTAATAAGGGCTCATGGCCATTTTAATGGCTAATAGCAAGTAGAATGAGATTAATTGCCTTACAAGCCTATTTGGAAAATGTGAGAAGGTAATAAGGAGTATATATATATATATATATATATATATAAAACATGTATCAAAAAGTCTTCTTTGATACCAATGAAGGAAGATAAGCTATTTGAGATTCATAAAGTTTTGATATTACTAATGACATAACTACTAAAAAGTCTTTAGGCTTAGACCCTAATATGCAGGTGTGTGTATGAAGGTAGGAAGAAAATTTTGTAGATGTTATGAAAGGACATTAATATTCTAGGATATTAAGAAAGATATTTCAATGAATATTAATTACTCTTAAGGTGTCAATGACCTAGTTTAAAAAGACAAATTTTCAAAATCTAACACTCAAAAGTCTCTCAGTCGTCACATACATTCATACTTTGAGAAGGTATGAAATACATGTATGTTGTGAGGATATGAAGTATTTAAAGTTATAGAGGGTAAAAATATAATAAAATCCTCTTCATATTTTTTATATAGTCTTCTTTTGATAAGTGATTTGTATAAGAACCCTAAATATCTAAAATTACAGTCAAAACACCAAGTAATCACCTACAGGTTTACTTAGATAGCTACCATTGGTTTGAAAACTTGGAATGTGTATGAAATATATAATATTAAAATAAAGGTATGTAAAGATGTAAAAATTTAAATTGGTCATTTTAGGTTAGAAAATCCTAGATTTAGGGTTATAAAAGAATGATCAAACCAACTCACTTGAACCCTACATACACAGTCAATTTACCATCTACATGCTTGCTTGGAGTGAAAGGTATCTTTTGGTGTGAGAGAGGAGAGGATTGTGTAATGAGGCATGTAAAATTATAATTATATCATGAATCCATACTATCATCATAGTCAATGAAAATGGTGTATATGTAAATAGGTCTATTTAGGTCTATTGAGCTTAAAACCAAACACACAAGGTGGTATACACAGTCATGGAATGAATGGTATTTAGAGAATAAAATAAGAGTTTAAATAAATTAATAAGTTTATAATGATTTTATATACCCAAAAGATAAACTTATAGGTAGAAAAAAAAATAAAGTGGCATTTTGGCATATGATACCTCCTCAAGCCCTACTGGGTGCATGATTGCATTTCAAGACTAGGATTTTCTTGCTCATTATGGCCTTGAACTTGTTTTTGGGAACAAATGGATTTTAGGGATAGTTAAAGGGTCCAAAATTTTAATATCTTGGAGTTAGTTTTTTATTTAAGTCTCCAAAATTTATAAATAAAGGTTAAGAATGCAGACTACTCTCCAATGGAATTGTTCAAACCCAAAGAGCATGCTCTTCTACTTAAATATATACAAAGTATTTTCATGGGACCTTGGGATATTAAGGAGAGTTGGTTACCCTAGTTTAATTTAACCTTGTGCCATCATGAGTATAATTAGAGCCCTAAAATGTATGAACAATCCATAAGGATTGAAATAAGTTTTGAGTTGCCTAGAAGGTAAGAAGTGACCTGATGGCTAAAAGAGCCATTATACTTACCTTAATGAATTTAGTTTTCCTTTAGAACCAACTAATTAACATCCCTTACTCCCATGAGAACCTATGGTGACTGACATTGGCACATCTAGGGGAACTTGGGTAATAAAATGGTCTAGAGAGGCATGTTGTAGGCTTGTTTACAGGGGTTTGAGATGTGATAAGGTCTCAAACTGATGGAGGAAGGCTTGTGGACATAAATAGAGTTTCTACAGGTCTATGAAAATCCATTCAAGAAATTTTTGAGGTGATTATAATAGTAAAATATGGGATAAATCCTAATATACTAGGTTGAATAGCTTAAAGAACTCAAATGCAAGTTTTAATTATATGAAGAGTGAGTTAAAAGTATAACCAAAGGTGTTATAGAGGTAAAATGTTGATAATATTTAGATATTATTCTAATAATAATCTCAAAAATTATATAATCATGTACAAGTTTTAGGAGCCTTACAAGTTAGATTGAGAAATCATTATGCAAGCCAAGTTTGACATAGAATATTAGTAGTATGCATGTGTCAAGAATACCATAAGATACTAGAAGGGATTGAGGGAATCTTTTAGAATTCATAATTGAAGATTATAAGTATGCAAATTCTCATGAAATATCAAAATTCCAAGCAATAATATGAAGAAGATAAAGATAATTTAAGACCTCAAGTAATGAATAATTGAGACAAGACAAACTTCCATGCCACTTAAAAGAGTGAAGCATCACAAAATTAGATGAACTCATATTGAGAAGCATATTAATACTATTTATGAATCCTATTTCTTAATTTTAACTTAATCCATCAAGAGTGACACTTCTCAATGGGATCTTCTAGGCCCCTTCTCTCTTCTTCTCTCAAACTTTTCTATATATTCAACCTTGATAGGTTGTGTTTGTATCCTCCACCTAGGTATGGTGAATTCCTACCCATTTTTTATCCTTTTATCAATGAGAAAAGTTTGGTTTTACCTCCTTTTTTGACTAGTTTCAATGTGTGTCCATGAATAGTAGATCTTGTCAAGTGATTAGCTTTACTTCCTTGGCCTATTTTTCCTTTTCTTGCATTCATATTTAGTTTGAAAGTTATTTTTAGGTCTTTTGAAGTGTTAAAGTGAAGTGTGAAAGTTTTAGTGAGATGTTTATTCACTAGTGCCATTATATGAACTCTTGATTAGTCCTATCCCAAGCATCTTTCACAACCTTCATGTGAAATCTAATGTAAAGAGGCAGATTAGGAGTAGTGTTTGTTTAAGGCTAGTCTCATAGTTGAAGTGCTTATTCAACTGGTTAGTAGTGATCAAATTATTTTGGTGAATTACCTCCATTAGAGTAGGTTTCTCTCTCTTTTTATATCAAGTTGATAGAGTAGTGAATGAGCCTAAGTGATGCATTAAGGGGAGCTAGCCCTCTAACCTATAGATTCAATCCAACATTAGTCCACCCATAGCCTAAGATTATCTCTATGTTATTCTAATTTTTTAAGGTTTGAACTTCCTTCCAAGGGTAAAAATTTGGTTGATAATATATATATATATATATATATATATATATATATATATATATATATATATATATATATATAGTTATTTTAGATGAATACTTAATTTTGCCTCATATTTTTATTAGATGAAGGTAATCATGCATGACATCTATTATAGGTTATCATTAATTTTTTTCTCAAAAAACTCTTGATATTATCAAGTTCTAGAATCAAGATGTTCATATATTAGATTTGGGGCATGTAGATATCACATATTCACTTTCTTACTCAATTTTTACACTAATTTTGTAGAAGGAATGGAAACTTGTGTCATTATCTATGTTGTATACAATAGAATCAGAGCATAATACTTTTTCTCCAATTTTCCTCCAAAAATGAATATTATATCCTCAATAGTGGTTAATGCACCTTTTTGTAGTAGTTTTTCACCAAAAATGTATCTTTTCTATCTACATCAATTGATTTACTTTTTTCACTAGAATGATCTATTGAAATTCATACAAGGATTCCAAAATAATATACTAAGTGCTTAGGCACACTCTCCTATCAATGAGGATTGGGGCATGCTCAGTACAATCCAAGTGTTTAGATGAAGAATAAATTTACAATAGTGATAACCTCTCCCATCATAAGTTTTGCAATAAGTGTATTCATTCCTTGCTATTTCATCTATAAGTTTCATGTCTTTGACTTTAGATTTGACATCCTAAGTAATGAATAATTTATAGATGTTTCATTATAGGTTATCATGAAATATAGTTCAATGTGTGGTTTACATCCAAGCATACTAAACATAGGTAGGCTCAGGTATAAATTTATTTATTTTACACTAGTAATTTCACTTTTTTGCAATACTAAAATAAAATGGGGTTGTATTTAGTCACCAAAATTAACATTTAATGCTAAGATAATTTACTTGTGACCATCCTCTTTCACAAACTTATCTCATGCCAAATTCAATGGATTTAAGCACTATTAATTCAATTATATGTAGATGACCTTTAAACTAAAGTAAATCTAATGCAAAAAAATATATTCTTCACTCCAAGTAGCCTAAAATCACTATCATACTAATCCACACTTTGAATTTATTTGTCTTTACTTCGTAGACAAGGCCATTCTGTGAGTACCATCATGATCATTAGTAATGTCTAAATCTATTGGCCATGTCCTCCCACCAAATAATAACTAATTTTGAAATTAAAATTTACTTAATGGGTCATCCCACATGTTTCATCCCATTTGATGAATTTCTCAAAATATCTTATAAAGTCTTATATCATGAAAAATCACTATAAAATCTAACTACACATTGAGAGGAAAGAACATATTCTTCCTAATTTTGAGACAACACAACCCTAACAAGCATGAGTTAAGCCTACATACACATTTAAGGTCATAATTCATTATTGAAGCACATAATTACACCAACATATAACATTAGACTAATATTTCACACACAACTATAACATGGGATAATTACATAAATTTTGACCAATACTTCATGTAAGTAACACTTAATAGAAGGGATGTTGAGGTTAAGCAAAACTTCAACCATTGGCCCCTTTTCCCCATTTATTATTAATTGTATATTTATATTGGGTTCCAAGTGAATAATAATATACATAATGGACTTTGTAGTGAATTGAGTGACTCAAATATCATACATAAGGCTCATAAACAAACAAACACATACCCATTTTTACATAAAGGGAAGAAACCCTACCTAATGTTAGTGCACCCTACAAACATCAACACATCATGGCCTATTATAAATAGTGTGGCCTTTTCTATAGATCAACTAAATCCCTATACCTAATTTATAGTCATCTCACAGTCACATAGATGGTTCTATAGTTACACACATAGTCTTGCATTGTCTAATTTCTATCTAGGTAATTTGTATTTGTTCTTTCATATTTTATCATCTTTCCATTCATAGTAAGTTACAAATTATACGTATTTAATTTATAATTGTTTTATACATTATAATTTTGAAGATAATTTTTTCATAAGTAGGATTTAATATATACTTATCCCAAATTTCGATAAAAATATTGGTGAACCCATAATTTATTAAATATTGCAATCCCTAGTTTTCCAAAAGGTTTTCCTTCTAAATTTTTTTCATAGGATTTCATCTACAATTTTGATTTCATTATTATGTTTTACTATATTCTATCATTATAATGTATCTTTCCTCTTGTTATCATTTTAGTATTTATAAAATTTTAAATGACTAAAAAATAATCTCTTCCTCCTCCTTACTCTCAATATGGTGATAGCTAGTTTCCCTCTTACTAGGTCCATGTTATCACTATCCAAAGAGTTAAAGTGACCCATACTATAATTCCAAATTAAGGTAGCCAAAAATTCCTTCCTCAACCCCTTCCACTTCCCACATCCCTTTTTGATGGTGTTTGTCTTCATATTTAATAAATAATACCTAGGATTTGTGCCTATTAATCCCTCTAAGATCAAATCATCACTATGAACAAGTTAATAATATATTTACAAAATTAAAACCAATATTTCATTTCAAATATCACATCATGGGAAAATAATATCACATATATGAATAAAATATAATATAGTATTGTTAATCACTCATTAGTATCTTCATCTTAAAATTTGTGCCTAAAAAGAATTCATATAAAAATTAGATGCCAAAATAAAGTAAATATAAAATTAGTTATTCAAAAAGTATGAAACAATCTAATAAGATTTTAAGTGATATTATAAGGTAAATAATTTGTAATATGTTGATAAAACGACTTCATTTACATCTTTTAATAAGATCATAATACTATTGTGTATATCATATAATGTATGGGCATCACATAGATAGTTTTTTAGCTTTGACAAATGAAATACAAAACATACTAAATAGTGGTGATCCTATAATGGATACATCAAACAAGAAACACATTCACATTATAATTAAATAATTTAAATCACAAGTATCAAAAGAACAAAAAGAGCAATTATGGATATAAAATCACAATTTGGATCAAGATAATATCAAATGGAAAAAATAAATCAAGAAAAACTTCAAAAGGAAAACTAAGAGAAAACAATATTTCAAAATTAGAAAGTGGAAAAATACAAGTTAATAAAAGAACAAGATGAAAAATAAATTTTACAAAAAATAATTTGATAATAAAAGGTTAAAAAATATATAACACAAAAGGTTACAAATAGATAAATTATAAAAACAAGTTCAACCTACGCAAGGAAGTATATTTAAGAAAGGGTTTCTAAAAAAAGAAATTCCAAAGCAAAATATGCCAGAAAAAGCTAGTGTTACAAGTATGGTACCAAAGGAGGCAATTACAAGCCCTTACTCATATCAATAAAATTTCACTATCACTACTCACATAGATGGCAAGTAATTTACAAATGTCAATATTATGGACTACTAGGAAGGAAATTTTTTCTACATAATTTATTATATCTCTAAGATATAAGATTCAAAACATAAGTCAAACTAATGCATCTACATTGTGTGTTGGATTAATTTTGTTAATAATATTATTTAATTTAAAATAGTGTTACATTACTTTCAAAATTATTTCTAGTCCAAGTGGATACAATTTTTCACTTGGAGGATCTTAGTTAAAATCAATAGGATAAATTATTGATAAACACAAAGGTTGTGTTACATTTGAGTATGAAGGTAAAGCAATTTCCATTTCAAAACAAGAAACATATTTAGATAAATAACATTTTAAAAAATCATATCTTCAGCTAATATTCAAGTAAATACAACTAATGGAATATTAGCATAGGCACATGATATAGTACATATTATAATAGATAAATAATAAAGGTTAATACAATAATATGGAATAATTTTTTTTCCTACACAAATACACAAAATGATCAAAATGGAATATCAAAATCTCAAACACACTCTAAGAAGTTGGTTCTCTTCCATGATGATGACTATATTGATGATTATGATCCTATGTAGAATATTGGTATGATTTTGATGATATAGGGTCTACATAGAGGCATTCTCCTGATGAAATATTGGAATCTTAGTAGCATAATTCCTTGTACGTAGGTTATTTTATATTGATACCACATATTATAAAATACAAAAAAACTATACTTTATAAAATTATAAAAATTATGACCTATGCATGATATGTGTAATTTATCTACAATAGTTAATTTATGCTCAGTATATAAATTATGTATCTATATCTAGTTTATATCACTAAGTTTCACAAGTGTAATTGAATGAGTTACATAACATATAGGTTTACACTTATAGATTTATTTGTAGGTGTTGATATTGTCTTAGAGCCAAAAAATTACACAAATAAAACCACTTTATTTTAGATAGTAATGCACTATGTTCTTGTTTGAGTACAATGGACTTGTTCCAGTGAACACAGTCTTTGATTTTTTAAAGTTAAACTAGTCTCAAGCATTCTATAACTTGTTTACATCTCATCAATTTCACTGGAGTCATCCTTTTACATAGATTTTATCATTCTATGACTATCCCTCTTGTTCATACTTTACTTTAATACATTACCTAAGATTTATCATTATTCCTCAATTATTTGACATTGATATCTTACTAGATACTTGATTTTTGTAACATATTGATGTTACCAATTTCTTATGTATGTCAAATTCACTTATTCATGCATGATTTTTATGTTTGATTATATGTTTCATGTTTTTTGTGTATTCATTTCTCTATATTGTGTAAATTTGAACATGTCATTTTCTATGTCTCTAAGCCTTATTGTATGTTTTTATGTGTGTGAATGACATTTTAACACACCCCTTGTATGTTTCCCCTTTGCCCTCTTACTTATTTATGCTCTATTTTTTTATGCATAGGGCCATGAATCTTGTTGTGTTTGTTTGTTGTGCTTAGAATGGCATGATAAATATCACATGTGCATCTTCCTAAAATTTTGATGCCATGACAAACACCATGAATCTTTCCTGAGTTGTTCTATTCAATTTCACATACTTCCTATATGTTCATTATTCATTGTGTTTCTCATAGATAACATATTCTAGACTTGACACTTTGTATGATTAGTCATACATGTATCATACACTTCTATTTTGATTAAATTATCATTATGATGCCTTGATCTCTTATGTTATCATTACTAGTCAAATATTAATATTGTATATAACATCATTTCACATAAATTTTTGTTTTGAGAAAATTTATTGTGTAGGATTCACAATCATATTAAAAAAAGGGGCATTCATAGTGGATTGTATTAAAGACTAAGATGAAACAATTCATTGCATAGATATGGAAAGATAAATTTTGATCAGTTGATCACAAGTCATACCAATATTTTTCTCAAAAAGTAGTTTCATACAATAATGTTCCATATGGAAAAGGACATAGGTCAGCACTATATATATATATATATATATATATATATATATATATATATACATATATATATATATATATATACATATATATATATATATATACATATATATATATATATATATACATATATATATACATATATATATATATACATATATATATACATATATATATATATACATACATATATATACATATATATATACATACATATATATATATATATATATATATATACATAAGTCAGCCCTACATATATATATATATATATATATATATATATATATATATATATTCCTTGTCATCCTAGTAGGAAAAAATAGTGTTTTCCTTAAATCATAAGAATCACAATCAGTTACATGATAGTTTTCAATAGGTGCCTATAAATATTTTAGATGAATACTAAGGTTTGTCTCATATTATGGGCATTATATGTAACATGTGTTCTAGGTTATCATATAGAGATGTATTCATAAAATCACTTTATATTACCCAATCATATAATAAATATGCTCAGATATCAAATTGAGGCATGTACATGGCACATGTTTACTTTATTACTTGGATTTTTCACTAGTTTCATAGGAGGAATGAGAACCCTAATTGTTCTCTATGTTGTATACACTAGACTCAGATCATACTATTTTTGCACCAGTTTTTCACAAGAAATAAATCTTAATCTATCTATAGTGGTTTATTCACCTTAGTTTTACACCATAAACAAATATTATTCTATTTAAAATGATGGATTTAACTTTTACACCAATTTTTTTAACAAAATGATCTATTGAAAGCCATACATGAATTTCAAGCCACTATACTACCTCAGTTTATGCAATGATGGATTTAAGCATAACTTGATTTCTTAATCATACTCTCCTTATCTTAATTTCACCCTCATTTATTATGTGTATTCATCTACTAAATAATAGTTTAATAAATAGACTCTCTCTCTCTCTCTCTCTCTCTCTCTCTCTCTCTCTCTCTCTCTCTCTCTCTCTCTCTCTCTCTCTCTCTCTCTCTCTCTCTCTCTCTCTCTCTCTCTCTCTCTCTCTCTCTCTCTCTCACACACACACACACACACACACACACACACACACACACACACACACAACTTATATTAATTACACCCTTTTTAAATAATATCTCTTCCCATGTTCTCAAATCTATGATCCTGATATCATAGCTAGGTTGCTCTAGTGGATCCATTTTCCTTTGATATATATTTGTTAAAAAATAAAAGGTCTAATGAACGTTATATCTCATAGATATTTAACCTTCTCAATGGGATAATTACTTGAAAAATTAATTTAATATATTCATTATCCTCTTAAGGAAAAACATTTTCCTTGTGCTTACAGCAATAGCTAGTTTTATGGCATTCACTACATGGATTAGAAAATACACCATTATGTCTATGTAGTTTGTGTAGAGACAATTTTCAAAAAAGAAAACTTTTTTTAAGATTATATTTCTCACATTGAAATATTTTTTTCACATATCTCCTTGAATAATATTAACTTATTGGAAAACAAATACTAGATCAAGTTAGTTATTATGAATTTCAATAACAACTAGTGTACAAGTTGAATAATTATAAAATAAATTGAAAATCATGATAATTTATAGATATGCTTGCCTAAGTCTTTGGTGAAATAATCCTCCCCATTAAAAAATGGGGAAAATTTAATTTGAAACATAAAATATTGTGTCATTATTTACGTATTTATGAAAAATTATTCATAACCTACCATAAAAATAAAATTTGAACAACCATACCTTTAATATGTTGTGTGAAACAAGATTTTATAGGTTTGTGATATGTCCATAAATTGATAATGTCTTTTGAAGAGAAGACCCATAGTTTTTTGGCATCCTTATTCCTCTCATCACACTTTAAGTTTATTGGTTAAATAAATAACCCACTATGTTTTTTCATAACCCATACTACCATTTGTTCTCTTACATAGCCATCACTTTGTGGTAAATATTTGGAAATCGCTTATTTAAATTTTGCCATAAAAATTAATATTTTATAAGTATAAAAAATGATTGAGGCATCAATATGAATATCCTATGCCCTTCATACATAATTTTTTTAAAGTCCTTTGACCATTTATAGGTCAATTTATTTATATACATTGGATATGTAATTTTTTCCTTCTTGCAAAGGCATACAAAAGATGTGTGTGTGGGGGCATGTGCATGCACTCATACACACACATATACACACATATCCATACACACACATATATACATACATAAATACATAAATACATACAAACATACATACACATATAGGTCAATTTATTTCTACACATTGGATATGAATTTTTTGCCTTCTTACAAAGGCATACAAAATGTGTGTGTGTGTGTGTGTGTGTGTGTACACACACACACACACGCACACACACACACACACAACATACATACATATATGTATGTATGTATAAACATAAATACATATATACATATGTAAAAAACCTAGAACTGGCTAGAACTGGCTCTTGATCAGACTTCACATTGATTCCTACTAACCATTGTAAATTAAGCCTAAGAATCACTAAATGTCTCAAATTTAATTTTGCATCATTCATCAAAGCTTATAATCAAATTGATGCATCCCTAATTGGGGTATCCTCTCATATGTAATAATAACCTCTCATAGATTCATCCCTAATCACCCTATGGTATCATAACAATCAATTTGGCCTATGGACCTATTAAGTGGGGCACATGAACAAATATCAAATCTTGAAAGAGATAAAAGGATAAACATAATTAAATAAAAGTCTAAAAAAAATTAAAGGCATAGTTGAATTATCCATTTTAAATAAATGAATAGCCAAAAATGATATTCAAAAATTCAAAATATCATTGCCTTTATGAGTTGTCAAGATCTTTGAAAATATCCTAAAAAAACCAATTTTGAGAGCCATGCCTAGTCATTGAAAATAATAATTAATTAACAACTCTTAACTCTACTAGGATTATATTTGACTCACTTAAGTTAAGTTTCAACCCATTCCAAGCCTTAACTCAACCCTAACTCACCTTGGGTGAGAGTTAAATCCTTAAGATATAAATTCAATGCCATGCCTATTCATTTTTAAGATCTTATAAGCCAAATTTATAATAAAAATTTAGAGGGAGACAAATTATTTTATTTCAATTAGTGTTATAATTCCAAAATACTGAGCCACACAAGTAAAATCCACATCAAATCCAATGGTGCCAAGGAGAGAAGGAGATAACAAGATTTATTTTCAAAAGGCTCTCTAATGCACAAGCTAAGAAAACCACTCAACAAATCATTTGGATCTCCCAAGGAAGGTAAAGGATTTATGATCTTTTATATTTTAGTTGTGCTTTCATTTGCCTTTTGTTACTAAGATCTCCCTAAGTTTTTTTCTTGGAGTGTAAGTGTTAGTGTGTTTTATTTAAATTTTTTATACTTGAACTAACACTATAATAATGTCCCTTCTTAGATTCCTATGATCATAAATGGCATGCCTAGTGGGACATAAAGCATCCAATACAAGCAAGGAGATCAAAATTCAGCTCCTAGTTTTTCTAATGAATGCTTGATAATTTTCAAAATTTAAGTTTTTATTTATTTTTTAACTTATTCTATTTTTTAGTGATACACAAATTACATGGAGATAGACATCAATTCCTTCTGACCAATGTCAATCCTATCAAAATTGACATTGACTATGTGTGGAGAATAAATCAAGGCATGAATGTTTTTAAGCAAGTTTAGACATCAATTCCTTCTGACCAATGTCAATCCTATCAAAACTGACATTGACTATGTGTGGAGAATAAATCAAGGCATAAATGTGTTTAAGAAAGTTTTTTCTAGTTGTCCAATTATTGTTTTATTCCTAAGGGCTTGTATATCATTTAGTTGACCATTTCATTACAAGATTTGGTGTTATTTATTGGGTTAAGAAGTCAAAAATGGGTGCCCTTTATCTTTTCTAAAGCACTAAATAGGTAGTTATCTCATTTTGAAGACTAATTTCATGTGTGAAGAAAAAATACATGTTTAATGATGGCCTCTTAAGGCGAAATTTTTCATATTTCAAGGGGGGCCCTTGTGATGCTTAAATAAGGTCATTAGGCACTTTGGGAAAGGGTCCCAAGTGGGGTATGATGTTCCACATCAAGCCACCTCAATTATGATCCATGTCACTTACCACATCATCTCCCATGTCACTTTTCATGTCACATTCCATCTCATCATGAATAGTGATAGTGGATCCCATAGTGAATAGTGATAATGGGTCCCATAGTGAATAGTTTTTTTGAATAGTACTTTCAAATGGTAATTTTGACTAGTATTAGGTGCAAGGAGAATATTTATTTGGTTAGGTTAAGAGGGGTTAGTTAAGGGTTAAGAAGGTTTTAGGGGGTCTTTAGGGGGTCCTAAGGTATTTAGTCATCAAAAACTACAAGTGTGTAGTTTTTTAGTGTCTATATTTTGCCCCTTTTTATTATGCATCTTTGAATTAACAAGATACAAAACAAAAATGAATCACTTGGTAAAAGGTTAGGATTCTCTAAGTATGGTATGAGATGTTCCCCCTCAAACTAAGAGTCGATGAGGAAAGGCTAAATCGGGTGTAGGTTTGATAAGTAGTTGGTCGAGAAGAACTAGGTGGTGCCATAAGGTAGATGGGCATGTAAAATTCTAATGGGTAAAAGGAAACTAAGCATGGTAGTAAAGATTATGTAAAGACTAAAGATACCAATGATGCTAAAAATAAGTTTAATCCTAAGAGGACATGTGATAGGGAGAAATAATCCACAACATTGGTCATAGCTAATTGAGTTAGGCCTATCAAGCCATATAGGTAGGGTCAATATTGGTCACAAGTATCCAGGGTAGGAAGTGATCTTGAAAAACAACATAATTGGTTGAGTCATATATGAGGTGGTGAAAAAGTTAAAAGTTTTAACATGGCAAGGTTGGTTAGTGAAATTAAAGATCATCACAAAACATGTAAATGATCAGGGTTAAAATCAACCAACATCAAGGTAGACATGGTAAAAGCATGGGTGTATTGGATATGGTTAGAAGGGGATGTTCAAGATGACTCTAGATGCACTTAGGAAGTGGATTTTACCTACATAGTTCTATGGAAAAAAATACAAAAAGAAAATCAAGCCAAATGTAGTTCTTTTAAGGTGGGGAATGTGAATTAACTTGGTTGTCCCAACTTGATGTATCATGCAAGTAGGTATGGTTGAAGGACATTAGAGAAAGGGAAGCTCCAAAGGGTGGAAAAGATAGCTATGAAATAGTTTATTGATTAGTTTGGTAGAAATAGTGGATGAGATTATCGAGGATAAAATAAGATGATGGCATCAAATATGCAAAAGGAATCTATAGCCAGCATAAAAAATTTGCCAGCATTTTAAAGAAAAGAAAAGGGAGGAATATGCTTTACCAGGTTTTATAAAATATGCCACTACTTGAATTGTTGCAGTGACCCAATGGGTTCTTTCATCACCATCCAAAAAATTGGCATTGTGCACACTCCATAATAATGTCATTAATAGGCTATGGAAAGCTATTATTCAATGATTTGGGGAAGTAAAGTAGTAGAATGGATAAATAAGAAGTGGTGAAGATTTGAACCCTTTACCTTTAAGATAGTGGGGCCCCAAAATAAGTAAGTGTTGAGTTTTAAGGGAATTCAAAGAAAGATGTTAAGGGGCATTGGAATATGGAACTAGGTGAATAATAAAAATATTAATTAAATAAGGGATTAGGTTGAAGGAGGAATGCAAATAAATGGTATAAATAGAAAATCAAGAGGGAAAATAGAATAACAATGTGTAAAGATAGAAATATTCGGGAGTTAAAAAAGAATGGTGTGAGAAATAGGTCTAAAAGAGATCAAGGAGAAAATAATTTGATTTAAGAGGTGACTCCTAGAAAAGGTTACTGGGTGGAATGAAATTAAAAAACAAGGCTATTAAAGGGCATAAGAAGATGGAGGCTAGGAAGGGAGAATCAAGGGAAATTATTGGTTAAGAGGTAGGTCACGTGAGAAGGTGTACATAACATCCCCATGTGGGTACCCCAAATGGAGGTGGTTTTAATTTTAATTTTAACATCTCCAAAGGTCAAATTAAAAGGGGTTTAAAATAGGAAATACTATAGGGGGTGGGGAAGGAATCTTCATCTTGGTGGCTAGTGGTTCTCATGCTCATTAGTTGGTCATATGATCCCATGGTCCTAGATAATTATGTTATAGATCTGTAGGATCAGTATATATCTAATAATAAACTAAAATAAATTGGAAGACATTTGAGGCTATAACATGCTCAAAATTGGTAGAGGGTTTAAAAGGGAGAAAGGTGATATTTAGGGTGAAGGGAGTAGCTGGAGAGGGACAAAAAAGAGGGTTTGAGCTCAACACAAAAAGTCATTAAAGGAAAAAAGGGATGCACTAGATTTCATGCATTAAGGTAAGGTCATGGAAGACATGAGGAAGAATACAAGGAGATGTACATATAAGTAGTATAATTGGTGATCACACTCTAATAAGTGGGAAGATGGAGTGCCAATTGGAGAGAATAAATGATTTTTAACAAGGTATGAGGTGAAGGCAGACTAGGAGATGAATGAATAAATAGGTAGAGAAAATAACAAGGTCATAGATAAAGATGAAGGTGGATAAGGATGGAAGGAGCCAAGCATGGTCATATAGGAGGAAAAATAAGGTTGGGAAGAACAAGAAATGTCCTCAAGGGAGATGAAAAAAATGAAATGAAATGGAGAAAATAGAAGAAAAATAAAAGGTGGAAGATGGGGGGTCAGAGATGCACTAAATAATGATAGATTAAAGAATTAAAAAAGATGGGGAAAGAAGTGTAACAATTACGAAGGGTAAGGGGAGGATGAGAAATATAGGAGGTCATGAAGGGTTTGAAAATAAGTCCAAAAATAAACCAAGTAGAAAACAATTTGGTGATGAAAATGAAACATAAGGCAATACATGGAAGAAAGGAAAAAAGAGGAAAAATGAGTGAAATGAAGCCACAAAAAGGATGATAGGAGAGTGAAGAATAAATTTTTATCTTGACAAAATAATCATGGATGATGATAGGTAATGAAGTAAAGCAAATGGTGGTTTTGGAGATGAGAACAGGATGGAAAATGGGAAAGGGGTGAATAACAATGATGGGAAGTAAAGGATGGGTGGAAAAGAAGGTAAAGAGATAAGGTAGGCATCAATAAAGTTGTTATAATAGATTGAGAATCCAATAAGTGGTGAGGTGGTGAAGAAATAAGGGAACACAATGAAAGGGCATGAGATGAAAATAAGGGATGAAGATCAGGGATGATAATAAGAAAAAGAAAGAATTGAAGTAGGGATACACATCATAGATAATCACATAGATGCAAAAGATAAGTGAGTATAGAGATGGAAAGAGGAAAAGGGGAATGTAAAGGGAAAAATGCAAGATGAGATAATAAGATAAGGACAATTATGGAAGGCTTATAAAATGATAAGGGCCTAGTTAGAAGCTAGTTGTGGAGGAAAAAAAGAAAGACAAAAAGGATTGAAAAAAAGAAAACAAGAAGAATGGAAAATGGATACGGTGGGTAGAGTGGAAAAATGGTAGAGAGTGGTGGTACATGTAAATAAAAAGTGTAGCAATAGAAGAAATAAAAGTTTTACAAGATGCACAGTATGATGTGGAATTGGTGAAGAAAAGAGAGTGATAAAGAGGGTATAATGAATAGTCAAGGGTGATGGGATATGATGAGGACAGAGAAAGAACTTGAAGGGGATAAAGGGCAAGGTTGCTAATAAGGTGAAAGAGATTAAAAAATTACAAATGGTATGTGGGGAAGTGAGCCTCAATGCATGCATAAGGAAAGGTGATTGGGAGGCCAATGAAGTAGAGTAGGTGGTGGTTTTATGGTGGATTAGAGGGTCCAATGAGGATGTCTATCAACCCTTGTGTTAAAAGAGATTGACAAGCTATAAAACTGGTTAAAAGAGATTGACAATCTGGAGGGAGGTAGGTGGCAAGGAGATAGGTATAGAAGTGGAGGAAGGAATTTTAGGTGAGAAGGAAAATTAAAGTAAAAGATGTGGATGAGTTGACCTTAGTAATTGAGCACTACCTACATAGTTCAAAAAAACCTTAGGCCAATGTAGTTCTCCCAATAATGGGGGAAAAGCTTAAGAGGAAGTATTAGATGGTGTTAAAACATTATGATGCTTAAGAAATAATTTAAATATTCCTTGATGTAGGATTCCCTAAGAAAGAGGAAATTATTAGTGATGGAAATGAGTGAGAATAAAAATGGGATGGGAATTAGTTGTTAGTGGCTGAGCTGCTCATAGAAGTGAAGCAACACCTACATAGTCTATGGGCATCAGGCCAATGTAGTTTGACAAGGTTTGGGTGAGTGGTGTTCAAATTGGCTACCCTACTTTGATGGATGACATGGGTTGGTTTGGGTTGATGGAAAAAGTTTTGTAAAATAGTGGTTTTGGGTTTTTGTCAAGGTGATGGTGAAAGCATATGGTGTATATTGGTGAATAGTTACCATAATGATCCCACATTTAGTAAGATGAGAGACATAGATGGGTAAGTTAGGATAAATGAAAATAATGTTAAGCACCCAAAATGACCTTCAATGGAGCTAATCCAAAGGAGAGGTGCCATTAGAAGGAGGTTAAATCTTCTCATATTATGTGAGGGTATAAGTACAATGTTGGCCTTTATCACTATGAGCCAAGTTTTAGGAGGTGGGTGTCTATCAGGGTCTACATAGTCATGTTGGTGAAATGTAATTATCACTACAAGCCAAGTTTTAAGGGTATTAGCAAAGTGATGACCTTCAAAGAATTTATTTGATGGTTAAGTAGATTCTATGAGTTAGGCAATGGGTAGCATGGTGAGTGATAGAGGATGGAATGTGCCTAACCCAAAAGTTGCATGGGTAGTCTAGATGAAAGGTGACCATGTCTACATCCTCTATCTTAGTTCCTTAAAACAAATGACTTGGGGTTCCAATTATAAAATTCCCTTGTATTAAGAAGCTATGTGGTCTAAGATATTAGTTATATATTTGGATCAAACAGTGATCATTCCTTAGCTATGGGTGAAATTTTAGCTAGCATAAAACAAAAGATTACCATGTTCAAGCAAGCATTGACAATGGTTGGGGTCTAACATTCTGATCTTATGGCAATGGTATGGTAGTAATAGGAGGGTATAGGGTATAGGAAGGTGAATGTATTGTTGTGAATTCATGATGGCCGACCTCTGATGGAAGAGTTTTTATAATGGCAAGGATTTTGGAGTTACCACCAACAATAACAGTGTCAGTTTCAAAAGCATGACCATTATAACAGCCCATGGTTGAAATCTAATTTACATCAACTGGGCTAAAGGTGATAATGACAAATGAACACTAAGCCTACAAGGGTCATAATATGACAAATCAAGGAAAGGCATTAGATGTGAATCAGATGATAAGGGCAACAAAAAGATATCATGACGATGCATAATGGCTTTATCAAGATGACCAATCATATCAAGGGTGATGTATCCATATGAAAAGGTAGGTAAACATGACCATTTCAAGTGGGAAGACTATTCAAGGGAATCAATGACATCATATGAACTTCTTGATTAGTAGAATGGAGAATTAGGTCAGTGAGGAAGAATGGGTAGGTATTCTATTTAAAGAGTCATGATAAGGACCATGATTAGATCATGCCCTTCATGTGAGCACATCTGCCTTCACATAATTGCCATTTAAATTTACATTGTAAATGATGGTGCATGTCCCTCCACACACTAATATTATACCATATTTTACCATATTCATCATCAAAACCAATAGTAACAACAAACAAGAGTGCCATCCTCTCAACATGTACTGTAGTACTCTCAGCTTATACAAAATCTATCTAAACATGGTCTGTTTGAGGACATTTTTTCTCTATAATGTGAAAACTTTCATAAATAAATGATGCCTTCTTCATAACTAATTATTGGGAGTAATCAAGTAGAAGGATGGCTAAACACAAATCTAGAGTCACCAGATAATCGATCTAATGTTTAGGTAAGAAAATTATGTATGCATGTTATTTAGGCAATGTGTAATTTAATGACTATGTATGTGTCGTATGACTCTTCACACCCTAAATAAAATATTACAAAATTTTATGTAAACATGTACAAAATGTGTTAGATGCCACTAGTATTTTATGGTTATGGTTATTATAATCTCACTTAATATAACAAAAATGATTATTATTGTTGCAATGTTGGATGGTAAAAGTCATGGTGAAAATATCAACCAAGCACATTAAGATAAGAATAGGTCAGGATGCTTTTTTTTTTGACAAGAACTAAAAATAGACCCAAAATGATATTGGCTTAATGAATATAAGCCCTTCAAATGCTACGCATGGGTAGTCGTTAGTTGATAAAAAAGGTTTCTTGATCTTAGGGTATCAAGTAAGCTCTAAATCCCTTGATTTGTAAATATTATAAAGGGAATATGAGTGATAGGTGGTGTGAATGGTAATGGGTGATATGTATAATAACCTCATGTGAATTAATTTTCCCCTTCTATAGGTGACCTAATAATGGTAATAGAAAATTCCATGTCATATGCTAGATGTAGACTGATCAATGCAGGAAGTTTACATGTGAAAGCCGATTATGGCTTCCAACTCATTATGCTACTTGAGAGCCAATTGTGGCTTTATAATTTATTGTGATAGTGGGTATTTTTACTTATTTTTGTATATGGGAAGTAGATCAATGTGAGAAGCTTCCAATAAATTGTTTTGATTTTGACAAAGTGAACTTAACCATCCTTCAAAGGAGTGGTCTAATCTTATTGGCTTTGTTTAATGATCTTGATAGTTATCCTTCAAGAGATAAGTCTACCTTACATTTGGAAGTTTTTATTTTGTTTTTGGGTAGCTATACTTCAAGGGAGTAGTCTGTAATTCTTACGTTATTGATCCAAGTAATTATTGTAAGATGAAATGTGTTTAGACATGGACCAATCTAATTAGGTTTAGAGGTTTACCTTTATGAGGGAAAAAAATTACAAAAGAAGGTCAATGATATGTTAAAGGGTATGGTTTTGAGAGACAATGACCATGGGATTCCATATTTTTAGAGATGAATAGCATCCATGAGAACCATGCTATGGGTAGAGCTGTGGTACCCATATTTAGGATTAGGCTATGATTATAATGGTTAATTACATGGTTCTATGTTGTAATCAATTATTTTCAAAAGGAGAGGAGATAAATAGATCAAGGTTAAAATATTGTAATCAAGGGATGAGCTTAACTTAGACAAAAAGAGTGAGATTTATCCTTCTTTAATAGAAAAATAGATGTATTTACAAAGCATTGAAAGGCTCAAGTTTTGGTTTGCCTTCGAGAGAGGAAAAATGATAAGATCATGATAAATAATTATGGGTAATGATGTAGGGTCTAAGCTAGTTGAAATAAAACTTGCCTCATTTATTCTTCTCCTTATTGGTTATGTGTTGGTTTTATTTTTGGATAAGGTCTCTAATATTTAATTTCTATAATTTGAGGTAAGGTTTGTTAAGTTTGATGGAGAAGGGTAATCTCCAATGGTTTTATGGGAGAATTTGAATCCTAAATAGGTTAGGTGGTATCCAAATGGGTTTCCCCAATTTGATATACCACTTGGTTCATTTTGGGTTGATAGATAGGTTTGGTTGATAGGTTAAGGCAAAAAAGCCAAGGTTTAGTTTAGTTAATGGTTAAGGTATGGTTGATGTTAATAAATGGTTAAAGGATTATGAAATAAAAGTTCCCCTAGTTTACTCTTTGCATGGGTGGGAAAAATATCCCAAAGCGAAGGTGTTTATGGTTGGGTTTGTTTAGAATGTTGAGGTTTTGAAGGGTATGTCTATGGAATGGACACTTTAGCCTTTCCCTTATCCTTTTATTAGACCTGAGAATGGGTAACCCTATGGATGGTGTGGATAAAAGGAAGTGTTGGTTTAGTTGTTTGCTTTGGTTCTTCCTCACTCTTAGGTGAGAATGGGAGAATAGGAAAGTGTTGGGTAGGTTTGATTGATGGTTGGGTTAGTAATGAGATCAAAGGAATTTCATTCGATAACATATTATCCTTATCATAAAGCTAGTGGATAATGGTTTTAAGAGCCTTGAAGTGCTTTTTATCATGGCCAAGTATCCTATGGTAAGAGCACACATGGTGGTCATTATACCATGATGGTTTTGGGCATGAAGGGTCAAATTTTTTGATAGGGTCAAAAGGTTTGATAAGTGGTAAGGTTAAGGAAGAGGTTTGTAAAAACCTTTGTAAAATGGATGAAAATGATTCATGAAAAGGTGTTAGAGGTGATAGATTTTTAATTTTGGGAGCCTTCATAAAATTAGTTTTTACTATGGAATTTATGGGTGGTGGGGTAGTTTTGGGTTGTCTATGAGGTTGGGATGGTTTGGTTAAGGGAGGTTCATCTAATAACATATTATCCTCAAATAATTTGTGGATGAGTGCTTAGAGATATTTGTAATTATCTATGTCATGTCTAGGTGTCCTATGGTATGCATAGACTAAGCTGGCGTTAAACCATTTTGGTTGAGGATGTGAAGGGTTATAAGTTTTGATAGTTGGAAACATTTGGGAGGTGGTAAATTTAAGGAGGAGGTTTGCAACAACCTTTATAAAATGGTTGAATAGGATTCAAGTAAAGTCATTGGGGGTGATGGATTTTTGGTCTTTCAAGTGGGAGCCTTCTTAGGAGCAGGTGTCACCTTGGAAGTTGTTAGTTGTGGAATGGTTTTAGTATATTGGTTAGGTTGGGATTGCTTGGGTGGTTTGTAAGTAAAAGATTTAAGATAAGAGGGGGGAATGGGTATACTTTGAGATGGTTTAAGAGATTCCACCCTTTTAATAGGTTTATTTAAAGTTCTATTTGATGGACTTGATGGAGTTAGGTCCAATTTCAAATATTGGTGAGCTATTGTAGGAATAGGAAGTATTCCTAGATTCTTGATGGGTTTGGTCAAAGAGGTGTAAGGATATTTATAAATTTTAGATGGAAGTGTTTTTTATGGTTCCCCTATGGTTTTGGAGGATGGAGTATATGAGGACGGGGTTAAGGTAGTGATAGGTTTGAGGGTGGATTCAAGTGAAGATAAGGGTTCTTGTTTATTTTGATAGTGGAGGCCAAGATGATGCCAGAAAGTGGCTCTATCAATATTGGGTTGAGAAGTGAACTTTAGGCTTTGTACTAGCCTAGAAAAGGGCTTGTAGATAGGTGTGGTTCCTTAGTCATTGATTTCAAAGATTAAAATATTGAGTGGAGAAGAGGGAATGGTTTCCCCATCTATGTTTTTTGTGGAAGGTTCAAAATTTAGAGAAGATGTTTCTTCCATAAATAGAGTGGGTAAGGTGACCTATTCTAAAGGAATGATTTCCAAAGAAATAGTAGGTGAGTCTGTGGTAGGGGACGAAGGTGTAATGGTGTCAAGTGAAAGGAAGTGGTTGATTCCTTTGTTTGGTCATCCAAAGGAATGGGAAATGATTCCCCCACTTTAATGAGTGGGGTGGAAGAAGTAGTAGTAATAGGTTCATCAATAACAACATTGACCATTTTCACCTCATAAGTGTGAGATGATTCTAGTTGGATTTGATTCACTAAAAGGGGAAGTGGAAAAGATTGTTTAATTTCCTTAATTGTGGTTTATAAGGAAATTTGTAAAGGTTATACTTTGTCAAAAAGTGGATTGGTTAAGGTTGGTGTTATTATAGATTCTTTAGTTGTAGGTTTACTAAGGGCCAAAAGAGGGTGTACCAATGTCTCAATTATCACATTAAGGTGTGAAACTATTTGTAAGTTATTTGGTTAGATTGAAGAGGCTAGTTAGTTTGATAGGTTAAAAAGTTGGTTGGGTTGATAGGTTGATTGATAGGTTGGTTGACCAGTTAAGGGTGATGAAATTTATTGGGTTAACAAGGTGGGTTGAGGTTGATATGATGGTTGGGGGAAATGGCCTAAGCTTTGACAAGGTTGGGGTGATTAAGCTGATAGATGTTGACAGGTTATTGGTTTGGCATGATAATAATTAAATGGATAATGATATGATATTGGCTGGTTGTATGTGAGGCTTGATTGATCATGGCTATCAGAAATAGATGGCCTAAGTATTGACTATAATCCATTTATTTAGTCTATTATCACTGCAACAAACTCAAGTCATAGTTCAGGTAAATTTTGATAGTTTGTGGGTTGGTTGAAGTTGGAGTTTGATGAGTTATAGGTAAGGTTAGGTTGATTGTAGATAGGGTTGGGTTGTTTATAGACAAGGTTGGGTTGGTTGTAGATAGGATTGGGTTGGTTGTAGACAAGGTTGGGTTGATTGTAGATCAGGTTGGGTTGATTGTTGGTAAGGAAGGAAGCATAAGTGGCTTGTGATGCAAGGTACCACTTTAAGGTAAAATGATTTCTATCGAAGATCCTAGAAAATTTAGGATCTCTAAGAGAGAAAATAGGAAATATCTTCATTGAACAAGGTGGTGAAGATGAGGTATTGGAAAATAGGTTCTTGGTTGGTTTGATTTTTCAATTTGTAGTCTAGTAAAGACTATGTGAAGAATGTAGAGAAATAAAGATCACACATCAAACAAGAAGTAAGAAAAATAAAAGACTCAAGGCAATAAAATCATACACTAAGATACATTAAATCCTATATTTTTAATTCTCTCTTTTGGCTTATGCCTTAGAAAGTGTGAAGAATAAATCTGGTTTGTAGAATAGGTCCTAAACAAGGTAGTCTATGCTTGGTTTCATGTTGTGTTTAGGTTCTCAATAGAATTTTGTATTGGATTTTAGTACTTGGTTTGGTACTTGGAAATTTCTCCCCTCACTTCATGATCCCACATCTAGTGTTGATGATTAACTAATATATATCAATTTTCAAGGCTTATACTCAGCCAAAGAACTAAGTTGGTTATCTCCTTGGTGATCAAATCTAATTACGATAGTGAGGAGGGGGTAACATGATTTTCTAGGTGGTGAAATATTAATTGGGACTTTTCTCAAGCATGTTTGATGTTTAGGTGTGCAAGTGGTCTAGTTTGTATAACATTTGTGAAGTTACAGTTAATGTGCTTGATTAATTAAACTATATGAGCTAACCAACACAAGCAAATAATGGATGTAGTTAATTTTAACTAAAGGATTTTTTTTGATTTATTTTCAATGAAGACAAAAAAAATAAAATTAACCTAAATACAACATGGAAATTCAACCCTAATCCTAAGATGAATGCTCTTTTGATATTCTATAAATGCAAGAAAAAAGAGTGAAAATTTTTACTTTTTTATTTTTCAATTTTCTAAAATGAAAGAAACTAAAACTTACATTTAAAAAGAAAGGAATTATTAATTTTCATAAATGCAATTACATTTAAATGACATTTTACTAATGTAAATAAATGTCCTAAAACAACTAATGAACCTAGGAAAACTTAGGGGTCCCATCGAGCGTGCCAAAATGTTTCTATCTAATTTTTACTTTTTCCTAAGTGTGAAAAGAATAAAATAGTTATGAAGTGTGTGAAAGAGAACTTGTTAAAATACATGCATTAAATCCAAGTGATTATGGAGATCTCCTATTTGGCTTGGGAAGATGATCTGCAAATAAGAAAATACTTGATGTTTGATGAAGATGGTTGATGAAGATGTTGTTGTTGATGGAGATTGAGGTAATTTTGTGATATTTTCTCCTCCAAGATGATGATGACCTCTAAAATGATGACCTCATTAAAAAAACCTACAACAAGATGTTAAGAACCAAATAATAACTTCCAACTTAACCTTGGGTGAGGGAGATGGGGGTATGTATAGCATTTATTGTGAATAATCATGCCAAAAGAGTGGAATAGTGAAATATGGTGAATTTTTCCAAGTGAGGCTCATAAATAAGTCAAGGATGAGGTTGGTGGGATTCCCATTTGAGTTTGTGAGGCTCTCACCTTGCACATGGGTCCAATTTTGAATGGAAATAATTCCCATGGGTTTGAATGAGGCTTAAGGACCTTTCACCACCCTTTCTTGTCTTCATCCAAGCACTTAAAGATGTGGTGCCATTTTTCATATTGTTCATGAATAATAAAATATGAGGTTGGTGGGGTTTCCCATTTGGGTTGATGAGTCTCCCATTTGGATTAAGAAGTCAAAAATAGGTACTCTTTGTCTTTCCCAAAGCACTAAAGAGGTAGATATCTCATTTTTAAGGCTACTTTCATGTGTGAAGGAAACATACATGTTGAATTATGGACCATTAAGGTTAAATTCACCATATTTTAAGTGGAGGATCATTTTGATGCTTAAATGAGGTCACTAGGCACTTTGGGGAAGGATCTTAGGTGGGGTATGATGTCCCACATCAAGCCACCTCACTTTTGAACCATGTCACTTGCCATATCATCTTCTATGTCACTTGTCATGTCATATTACATTTCAGTTTCCATGGCACATTCCATGTCATCATGAATAGTGATAGTGGGTCCCACAGTGAATAGTGATAATAAGTCACATGGTGAATAGTGATAGTGAATAGTGTTTTTAAATAGTACTTTCAACTGGTAATTTTGAATAGTGATAGGTGCATAGGAAAATAGTGTTTTGGTTAGGTTAAGAGGGGTTGGTGAAGGGTTAAGAATGTTTTAGGGAGCCTTTAGGGGGTCCCAAGGCATTTAGTCATCAAAAACTACAAGTGTGCAATTTTCTAGTGTCTACACTAACTTCAAAATCTTGTTTTCTCATTCATATTTGAGCTTCAAATCAGGAAAAAATCCTCTAAAAATTATAGTACCTAATCTATAAAAAATCCAAACTTTAGAGGTGGTTAAGTCTTGAACATTTTATTTGGTGCCTAAAAATAATTTAGTTATTTTTGTGCTTAGATGTTTTCAAAAAATTTACATATTTTTAAACTAAGGTCAAGGGTCCAAATTTCATAATAATATCTCTTTAGTGCATTAAAATAAACATTCATACTTAGTTACATACTCTTAAGAGTGTTTTGTTTTATGCTTGTTCTTTCAAATTTATTTATTTTCATAAAATGATTGATGCATGTATGCTCTCCCCTCATCCCCTTTAGGAAAATCAGGTGAACAAAAGTGATATTTATTTGTGTGGGGTGAATATTTTGTCAATTAGCTAACTGATGAGCAAAATAGGTCAGATCAACCACAACAAGGAAGATTGGTTGGCCTAGTGTGTAGGTTTACCACATCAAAAAGGGACAAATATATCCTCGCATCAAGGGGAGGTTCCCTATAAGTATGAAGGGGCTATATTTTATATATATATATATATATATATATATATATATATATATATATATATATATATATATATATATATATTCTCTTATTTTAGAGATGATGTTCACAAACAAAGGAGAAATCTTGGTGAAGACACTGAAGGCACTTCTCTTTTTTTAGAAGTGGTCTTGCAGGAAACAACAAGAGTTCTTTCAGGTAGTGACAGGTAATTGGTAATAGGGGCATAGTAACTAGCAGCCTAAGATGTAGCACAAAGTCTCCACCTTGACTACATAAGAGTGAAATATTAATGACAATGAGGGCACAAAATCATCACAAGGTCCTTTATAGAGGAATAGAAAATAGATAAACACACTAAAGGAAATTGTAGATAGCACAAAGTCTTCCCACAATTGGCTTCAGGACACCTTATTGATTACTTCCACAAGTTCTACTTATTTCATTAAATAGACAAGAATGCATTTAGAAGATAGACATAAGAACAATATCCTAAAATGACACAAGCTATAACAACACAAAGTCTAAAAGTAACTTGCTTTCTCATTCAAACAAAGAAGTAGGATCAACAATCTGAGCTCAAAGTCTTAGTAATCACCTTTCAATTTTGGCAAAGTTTTTGCTTCTATATAAGAGAGATATCCCTAAAACAATAAGAGAGTTTACAATATATATCAGCCAAGAAAGACTTGGCACTTTGTTTCATGGAATGGCTCATGATGTGCATTCAATGCCTTGAATGCATTTTTAGTTTTGTCAAAGAGGGCCATGCTAGAATAGGGCAATTGCCTTAACTGTGGCATGTTGATTCATCTCAAATGTCTTCTCCTGGGTCTGAGTCATCTGGTCTATCACCTAATATATGCATAGTTGTCCACTTTGCCTTTACTCCAAAGGAGACAAACATGCCACACCTTCAATGTTTGCCAGTCAAAATATCTGCTTTGCAGACTATTCCACCTACTAGAATAACTACTATGTATATATTTCAGCCTCTCCCCCTTTTTGCTATGATTTGAGCCCTGAGGCTATCTTTTCCCCTTTCTAGTTCATTTGTCTATTCCTCTCAGAGGTTCTTCCTTTCACCTTGAAGGTCTTTGAATGCATTCAGGTCTACGCTTAAGCTTGCAAAGATCAACACCTATTTCATTGCCACAACTTTGGCATCTTCAGGTCCGTCATTGTTTGAAATCCAATGGCTAGTTGGTTGTCCTAAATTTGATGGTTGCAGGCCTGTCATCCTCCTTGATAATTCCTTCATGTCTTTCCCGCTTGCTTTGGCCACTTTCCACTGATCTTAATAAGTGAGATGTGGCATGTTTTGCTTGACTTATAGAAGCTTTAGGTACTTTTTGAGAGTCTTATGGAAGATGACACATGGCAACTTCTACTGAGCTTTAGGAACACTATAGAAACATTTGGGACTCATTTAGATTCACATAGATGTTGACACTTGGTGCGCTCTATTTATTTTACAAGGGACACATGGCACATTCTACTACTTTGAGGAATAAATTATGATGTGTCTCGGTAGATGACACCTAGCAATTTTTTCTATTCTTTAGAAACAAATTATAATGTGTCTTGGTAGATGACACATGGCAGCTTCTACTCTTTGGTCTTTTTCTTTTTAGGCACTCCTTTGAACCATTTTTATTGAACCAACCGCTTGTTGAACCTTTGAACCTTTACAAAGTGCTTGACTCTTTGAAGCTTGCTGACGACGTTGAACCTTGAACCCATTGAACCATTGAACTAAAGTGGTTCGGGGTTCACCGATTCAATGGTTCAATGGTTCAATCCTTTCTTAGAAGCTTGTTGATGAACCCTTTTGGTTAAACTAAGGCATTGAACCAATCCTAAAAATGCCTAAGTGATAGAAACTTGCCCCTTTTGATTGAACTTGCTCAAAGAAGCCATTAAACCTATTGAACCAACTAGTACCTTTACTGAAAAAGCTTGGAAAATAAGGAAATTGAATGCTTGGAAAAAATTTTGAAAAGGGAAGAGACAATCTTGGTCTTGCAGGACCAAAATAGTTCATATGTTGTCCCAAAAATGAGTGACAGCTTTTGGGGACAACAATTTGCATCAATAAATTTTGTCCAAAAGCATGAAAATAACATCATTAAGGTTCTCCTAAAATACATATGGTTTGGGTGATCAAAACATGACCCTAAACTCTTTTCACTTGTCTTTTATTTTCATGTATTTTGGCTTGTGAGCAAGATTTCATCACCTCCTAATCGATTATATAGGGAAGCTTTGACCGAAGAATTCATATCCTATAATTTTTTTAACCCCACTCTATGGTGGGGTATAAAAATTTAGGTTGACTTATTATGACATTTGTTTGAGAAGTTAAATAAACTTCATTAGTAAGATACTACCTCAGAATGTAGGGGAAACTCAAACATCATGTGACATTGAAAAAGTGATGGATGTAGTGCTTGTGAAAGGTAAACTAAATTTTCACAAAAATATAATTGATGTGGATCCAAATGACATGAGCACCCATTATGTTATCCATACTTAGGACCATCCAAAAATGCATAAAAATTTAGTTTTATAACAACCTCACTTGTCATGGACATACTATTGATGTAAGGTGAATAGCCCAAAGTTCCATGTTGTAGTAAAAACTATTAAGAGAATCAGGAGACTAAAAATCCTACTTTTCATGCACTTTTATTTTTAGATTAACACTTGAATTCCTCCCAAGAGCAAGTATATTGACAAAATTTGATAGTACTATGTAACCTTGTTAGTTTTAGGATTTAGGACATTTTCACTTAGGTGTTTGTGTCATTTAATCCTTTATTGCATGATTTTTTATTCTAATCTCTCTTTTGTTTATTTTTACCACATCCAAAACAAGTCTTGTGTATACACCACTCTATTATTTCAGGAGGTGTTACACTATCCATTTACAACCATATATGTTCCTTAGTCTTTTGGTAAATATTTGTGTATGTCACTTGATTGAAAAGGGCAACATTATGCTACCTAAATCCTTTAGATTTTTTTTTACCTTTGAGACTTAAAAAAAATGTTTGAACATATATTTATAGAATCATAAAATTGTTATGGTACTCCAATTATTTCACAGACTCATTTACCTTAAGTCCAAAATTCCATTTTCAAAACCAATCTTTGTGTGTTTTTTTGGATATTCTTCAAGTGTCATTATGTTTCTAATATTTTTTTATCTTCTTGTTTGTTAAAATAAGCCTAGTTTATGAAGTTTAGTTTTTAATAACTTTGACAAGTTCAAATTCAAACATTTATTGATTTCTATTTATGCTTTGTGTAATTTTGTCCTAGACATCGATCTTTCTCTTTTGGGTTGTGAATCTTAGGTTAATTATTTATTCAATTTGAGAACTATTATTTGTGCCTTTATTTTCTATAAATATCCTATCTTCTTGATGCCTTTTGTTTCATGCCTTATTTTAATTAAATAAATTTGTGTCTAAAATTGAATGCTTAGTTTATGCCAAAGTGTTTCAGTTTTTTTAGATTAAAACTCTCACCTTGGTTTCAAGTTTAGCTTTTGTTTTTGTTTTGAAAAAATTCCTAACATATGCCTATTTTGATCCTAGATTTTGTGCCACATTTGGTCAATAGACCTAGCAACTTTTATTTTTTATATTAGACTTGTTTGGAACACTTTAGACCTATAGTTTAGCATTCTAGTTTTATTTCATCCACTTGACCTTTTGTGAAGACATTTGATGTTAGACTATTTTATACCAAGTTTTAACATAGACCTTTTTGGATATACATCTCCATCCATTTATCCAAGTTAGACCAAGTTCAAACCATTTGTCCTTTAGACATTATTTTTAAGAGTTTGTATAACTCTATACCCCTTTTTGTGAAAAAATCATCATTAATTTGAATGTCTCACTATACTTTTAGTGGAGTGATGTATAATTTGGGATATAGTAATGTGGTCACACAAGATGAATTTGTTCAAGACCCCTATGGTGATGATGTAATTTTTGAGACCGATCCTTATCCACCTTAAAAAACTCAAATGGGGGAACAAGGACAAGATGTTTTAGCTCACTATTTGGTCAAAATGCCTCCATACTTAGAGCAGGACCAAGAATAAATACCATAGTACCTAGCTCGCATACCTTCAGTTATAGACCAAGCTTAATAATAGTTGTACTATGTTAGGATGCCATTAGCCTACGACCCCTATTTATTTGATCATCATTTACTTGTGAACAAAGAAGAAGTCTTAATCAAATCTATGAAGGTAAGGGCTAAGTTGACTTCCCTTATGAATTTTTTTTGAGTCTAGTAAGAGTGATTTATAACATACATTATAACTAAACCAATGATCATGCCTCTTTTATCAATCCTTAGGCTCTAGTGTCAAACCTATATCAAGACCCACATATGCTTGTCATAGGAAAAGGCCTCATGGAAGGCCACTTCATGCAGATACAAATACCATACTAGACCTATTTAAATTTAATGTGTAATTTCAATAACATGGCCATGTCAAATGCTCCACTTATTGAGCTATCTCCTTCAAAAAAGGTCTTAATCAAATTGACAAACTAATAAAATTAGGTTATAGACCCATTTGTATAAATAAATTTAGTTAATAACATGTTTAATGCCCCTATTATCTAACAAGTGTCTTTTTCTTCTACATAGATGTGCCACACGTAGTGGAAAATATGCAAGTGACATCCAATCCAAACCAAAGTGGTCTAAATGCACAAACAACTAGTCCACAATAAAATGTGCCTTTAGTTAACATCATGAGGGTTCACAAATGTATGGGATAATAAATTATACTTCCTAACCACAATATTCTACCTTTAGTTCTCAACTAGCTACTTCTTCTAGTATGAAAATTCAAGGATTAAGTAGTCAAGTCCAAACCAATGCCTTGCCTCAACAAAACATGACGAATGTTACTCCACCACAATAGGTAATGAATAATATTACAAAACCATCGGCATAGTCTAATATGCCAACATAGTAGAGATTAAACATTCTACCACCTCAATAAGGGGAAATCAATGTTCCACCTTATCAAGTAGTGATAGGTGTACCTCTTCAATCACAGACCAACATACCATTAGAATCAAAAATGATGTCTAATCAATAACATACATCTATTGGCTAGTGACAAATGTCAAACCTTTAATAAGAATCTACTTACCAATAGGGGTTCATGAAACTAAGAGATTATACTATTTCAAAAGTACCAATTAGGTAATACTTATTTTTTGTTCCCAATGTGCCATAAATCTAATGATAGGGCCTTGATTCACAAGTTCCCCTTAATCAGCCAGGTTTGACTAGTTAGTAGTAACTACCTATTCAACCATAATAGGTGCAATACTTCACCCAAAGCCATATCCTTCCATCTTAGCCATAATTTCCATAAATATAGGCCTATACACCAAATCCCAATTAGAGTTTTACACATTAATGCATGCAATTCCAAAAATCACATCATAATATGTGTATCTATATTTCTAGTTAATTATTTAACTAAACTAACATTTCACAAAAAACCATGCCTCCACTATACATTGGTCAAAGTAATCCACTTTTGACCACCCAACCTCTACTTGAGGCCAATGTTCCCTCTAATTTCCTAGCATAAGAACTACAACAAATGAAGGATGCCATTATTGCCATCAAAACTAGGAAACAAACCAAGAAGTCTAAGTTGGATGATTGTGTTCCTACCCATTCAACATGGAGTATCAAAAAATACCATTTCTTCTAGGGTATGAACCACCAAAATTTGACAAATATAAAGGTAAAAGATACCCCAAAGCCCATTTAATCTAATTCTTTGTTGCATTTCAACTAGTTGCCTAAAGTGACATATACCTCCTAATTTTGTCTCCTATGAGTCTAGCAAGACAAGATTTAGAGTGGTTCCTGAAATTGTCTAAAAATGCAATATCTAATTTTGATGATCTTTTAGACAAGTGTGTGAAACATTTCTCCTACAATTTCAAGTATGAGATTTCATTGGTAGACTTAATGCAAGCAAAATAGAAGGCCAGTGAAAGTTTCATGAGTTACCTACAATGATGGAGAACACTTGTCAACTAATTCACCCATAGTTTACTAGACAATAAATTAGCCATTGTGTTTACCAATAAATTACACAACAATATATCTTAACATTTAGAGCTTCAATATGTGCACACTTTTAGGGAAATCATCAACAAAGGTTTATTGATAGAAAAGACCTTATTAACAAAAGGATCACCAAGGTAACCTTGTTAAATTAGAACCAAAATCAAAACCAAATTAATGGCTAAAACTCGAACCAAGTCTAAGCATTACAACCATCATAGGCTAATAGTTATGATAAATCCAAGTTGTTCAATCATAAAAATAATATTGTTGGAAATGGAGTAACCAAGTCATGACATGTCCACTAAGTGTAAACAATGTCTACTCAACCTATGTTGCATATGCAAATTACTCCTAACGAATAACCTCTTTAGCAAGCACAACCTTCACAACAACCTAGACTAGTTCAACAAATGTAATAACCTTTACCTTTGCAAACCCATCCTCCTCTAAAGATAATTATGCCTACTCATCAAGTCTTTAATGACCTTAAAGAACCAATTAAAGTTGTGTTTTGTAAGCTAGTTAACACTAATTTGATTAGTTGGCCTATTCTAAAGCACTATTCTAAGGCATTCCTTATCCATATTGCTATATACAAAATGAATTTTGTGTATCATCTATTGAATGGATATAATTTGTGCCATTGTGTGAAAATTAAACATCTTATTCAGAATATACTAGAAAATAGGGAGATAATATTAGATAATGTATCTTCCACATCCAATTAGAGCCTAGGTATTTATCAAAATCCCTTTCCACAACATAAAAAACAACAAAAATAAAAATAAAGGTTATAAAAATAATAACAATATCAAAAACTAAGACAACAACAACAAAATCAGTGGCACCAAAACCAATGTCAACCAAATGGAAAAAAGCAAGGATATAATAATGCTAATAACTGATAAAATTACCATGTAGATGTACATGACTACAACAAGGTTTTATGACATATTTTGGGAGGTCATGTTTCGACCATCTCCATCAATATGTGACCAAGTACTAACCAAATAAGATCATTGATAACCAACTCCAATCAACCTATGCTAGTGATCCTTTCTTGACCTAAGACTGCATACAAGCATACCAATAAGTAAATATTACTACTTTGGACCTTATAATGACAAATTTTCATTGCCTTGTGACCACATATAAGTACATTGATAACTGAGACTTATCCTATCTAGCCCCTCACCATCATCATTTACTAATAATAATGGTCATGTCTCTAATCTCAAGTGTGCAATCACAACTCAATGATCAAAGATTACCATCTTAAGCCCATAACCATCTACCACTATATGCATCCAACACATCATTCTATAAAGGAACAAGACATTTACTATTATAAAGGAAAATATGTTTGACATTATAAAACAACTTAATAAAATGCTTGCACAAATATCTATTTTGGATTTGTTGTGTACATTTAAAATCCACAAGAACATCTTAACAGAATTCCTTGGCCAATCCCAAGTTCTAAATAACATAAGCTCAAACAAATTTCAAGCTTTGATTAGACATCTATCCCCAAGCTATCAATTAACGTTTGACCAAAGTGATATTTCATCTCTTGGCCCTCTTCATAATAATCCATTGTACATAAAAGTTATCATAATGCAACACAAAGTGAAACATGTCCTCATAGATGATGGATTGGGTCTAAATATTGTGTCTATAAAGCTCGTCAAGCTTCTTGGGTATACAACAACCAATCTCTAGCCAAAAAAGTTCACTATCAAAGCCTATGACAATGAAAAGCATGAATCACAAGGCACTATCAGTTTGCTAGTTATCATTGGCCTTTGAACCATGATATATTATGCCATGTGTTATATCTAGACCTATCATATAATTTTATCTTGATTATAGACCTTGGATAAATGAGATTCATGCAATCCATTCAATATTGCACTAATGTATCAAGTTTTCTCATTCATGCATGGAGGTCACCATACATGGATATTTGTAACCCTATGAACATTGTAAACATTTGGAGGCTAATTAAAAATTATATAACTACCATTTTGGCTTGAATTCAGTTCCAAAAAAAGACAAAGGGAAGGAAATTATTATTAATTTTCTAGAGGACAATTGTATAGACCCAAATACCCTTGATTCATATTCTAACATGATGCCTCCTAAAATTTCTAATAATTATATCATCTCGACTAATGGCCTAGGATAATATTTGACCCATGATACATTCCACATTTACAAGATTCCACAAAACCCCAAGTCCTATATAAGACCTAAATCCAGACCACCTTACATGGAATGGAAATGAAAGGGAAAATGCAACCTACATAGTCTAACACCTATCATTTTCACATCAGCCACTGGCTAAGAACAGGACCCACTTACATATGATGAATCATATTTATACAATGACAAACTACTAAATATTAACAAAATTCCAAATACCCTATACCTAATAGGATCATGGAAAATCATACCTATCAAGTAGGAGGTCTCAGACTAAATCAACAAGGAATACTTGAGCCAATTTCTACCACTTGGTACAAAGGAACATATGGTCTTAGATTTAAACTAATATGGGGTGACCCCATGTATCATATTCATTTTCTAATGCCAAATACTAATGATGATGATGATGATGTTGACATCGTATTAAAGTCTGATCATAGCCCTTATGAAGACCTGACCAATACCAATTTGTTTGACACTCATGCCATTTATACCCTTAGACTAATCATTTATAATAATCCACTTCCTTTATATCATGCTCAAGTTATAAAATGGGACTAATAAGCATCCACAGTGCATGTTGATGAGTTTGAGAATGGTGTGTCTTTTTGTAATTTTTTAGGCCTAAGGGATAATGTTTTGTTGGGAGACCACAAACAAGGGTTATCAATTAAACTAGATCCTAGAGCCTATTTTGGAGAATGGGTGAACACCCTTAGCTATAAAAAATTGAATAAAATATTGAGGTCCCAAAGTGAAAACCTCTTTGAGGTGTTTTTGGACTAGGGTAAAAATAAAGAGAAAGGCTAGTCTAGTGGTGAAAACCTAGTTTAGGCACCATTAAATGGGGGTGTTCAACCTTCATCAAACATAGCTTAGGAGAATACCAATGATGAACTTGCCTATGGGTCTAAGTTTAGTTATGAATAATAACATGCCTTCGACCAAATAATTCAAAAGCGTTTTCAACATTGTTAGTCACATGGACATACTTACAATGGAAGATTCATACTCCTCTTACTTAGGAGAACTTTAAGATCTAGTCTAAATACAGGAATATGCCATTGCCAACCAATTTAAATCACTACTAACTATTCTATAAGATGGTTCAACTCTTCTTATGGAAGACACTACAAAAGTTAACATCAGGACTCTAAATGACCCAAAATGGATCAAATTAGGCACATCCCTCACAAAAGAGGAATGTGACATCTTTACATCCCTTCTAAGGGAATTTGTTGATATTTTTTCTTGAGCATATTCTGACATACCATATTTGGACCCCACCTTATTTGTACACCATCTTGTTGTACATCCTTATGCCAAACTCATAAAATAAAAATTGCACGAAATGCATCCTTGAATTTTTGTATTAGTGAAGAAAGAGTTAGAAAATCTCTTATATGTGAGATATATTCAACCGATCAACTATTCATAGTAGATATCAAATGTTGTGCCTATTAGTAAGAATCTAGAAGGAATCAAAATCTATACTAATTTCAAATATATAAATAAGGCCTAACCCAAGGATGACATTCCTTTACCAAAAATTGATATGATTTTTGACTCCATATATGGGTACAAAATGCTTTCACTGATGGATGGATTTTTAGGATACAACCAGATCTGGATTGTGCCAGAAGACCAACATAAAATGGCATTCACCACTACATGGAGAACCTTCTATTGTTAGGTAATTCTATTTGGTCTCAAAAACACTGAGACCACATACCAAAGATCCATGACCATCGTATTTCATGATATTATGCATAACATCATTAAAGACTACATCGATGACATACTAGGAAAATCGAAGACCATGGTCGATCATCTAGTAACATTATAAATAATATTTGAGAGAATATGTGAATACAAAGTTAAAATTAATCCTAAGAAGTGTGTTTTTGGAGTTACTTCAAGAAAATTTCTTGGCTTCATTATGTCTCACCAAAGAATTGAAGTTGATCCCAATAAAATACATGCCATTACCGAGATGACACCACCTTTTAATTTAAAGTATATCCATAGTTTGTAAGGAAATATCTAGTCTATTAGATGTTTCATCTCTTAGTTGGCCAAAAAATGCCATATTTTTATACACTTACTAAAGAAAGGTGTCACATTTCATTGGAATGATGAATGTCAAAAATCCTTTCAATTTTTAAATGACTATCTTTCCAATATGCCTATTTTGTTACCACTAATGATAGGAAATACATTCCTACTGTACCTGTCATCCATAAGCAAAGCCCTAGGGTCACTTCTAGCTGAACATGATGATAATAGAAAAGAACATGTTATGTACTATCTAATCTATAAACTAGTTTCATATGAGCAAGATTATATGACCATTAAAAAATCTTATTTAGCTATGGTCTTTGGAGCTCAAAACCTATGGAATTACATGTTAAACAACAAGACCATGGTCATTTCAAAATTAGATCCACTCAAGTATCTACTATCCAAAACAAGTTTACAAGGTTTAATGGCCAAATGAATCATGTTGTTGAGTAAATTTGAGATCAAATAAATCAACTAGAAGGCCATCAAGGGTCATGTTCTTATGGATTAGCTTATAGAATAATCCCTTATAAATACAAAACCTTTGACATTCTAATTCCTAGATGATTCCATTATGACCATCATTAAAACATTTCTTGAGGAGTAACACTAGAAGATTATTTTGGTGGATCATTCAAAATAAATGAATCAGGGGTAGGCCTTTTATTTGTTACTTCATAGGGGGATATTATCCCAAAGTAATTCTAGATCATATTTCCTTGTACTAACAACATGGCCAAATATAAATCACTTGTTATAGGACTTCATCAAGTAGTACAATGGAATATTTAGCATCTTAAGTTTATGGTGATTCTCAGGTAATCATCAATCAAGTTACAAACCATTTTTAGACCAAAGATGATAAGTTGGTGCCATAAAAGGCCATGATAAACACTCTCAAATAAAAAATTATTGAGGTATAGTTTAAACATATACTAAGGGCTAGTAACAAAACAATAGATGCCATGCCCACCATTGGCTCTTTGATCTATCATCTAGACAAGGAAAAATTCCTCATTAATAATATTTTATCACTTGTTCATGAACTTTAAACCATCTCAATGATCTATGATATTATTGGTCCCATCTCTATATGGTATTTAGACCTTTTTCCCTACCTTCATGAAACATTATGCCACCTAACCTATCATGAAAAAAATCCAAGGTATTTATCCACCTTGTCATAGGAAATCTACTTCATTGTTTAACCTTGACAAAATCAACATTAGAATCATAGAATTTCATAAAGGATTTTATGGATCCCACACTAGTAGGGCCATCTTAGCCAAGAATTTCCTATAAACTAGGTATTATTGGCCAACAATGGATGTAGATGAAACTGTATACATCAAATAGTGTGATAAATGTTAAAGGCATGCCATGTTGATTCAGGCCTCGATCAAGACTCTAAAACCAATTCTTACTTCATGTCCATTTTCCACATGGGGCCTAGATCTAATTGAGAAGATAAACCCAACCTTATATGATGGCCATAAACACATCCTTACTAATACTGAATATTTCACTAAGTGGGTTGAAGCTATACCCCTCACGTGATTGAAAATAAAATTTCCAAATTCATTTTTAACCATATCATTTGCTGTTATGGTATCGCATCTAACATTATATTTGATATTGGTAAATCATTCAAAAATAAGGATGTCAAATCACTATGTGTTGAGTACAAAATTACTCAACATTTTTCTATGGCCTATTACCCATAAGGTAATTTCCAAGTAAAAGCATCTAATAATACCATTGTTAACATAAAAAAAAATTATCAATGATGCTGACCATGATTGACACCTCCAAATATTCTACACCCTCTGGACATACTATACCAATTATCATACCCCAATAATAATAATTTCATATTTATTTATTTATGCCACTGAGGCCATTCTTCCCATTGAGGTTGAGTTACCTTCTTTGTGCATCTCTCTAAATCATGTTTGTGATGATGAAGCTTATCAATTTTCTCACCTATAAGAGCTAGAGTTACTTGATGAAAAATGCATGGTCACAGTCAATAACCTTCAAGCATACCAAAACTAACTCCATAGCAACTATAACCATTAGGTCATATATAGATAATTTTAACTTGGTGATATTGTACTTAAAGAAAATAAACATAATACCATGGTTAAAAATAAACATAGGGGAAATTTTAAACCTAACTAGATAGGCCATTACATCATTGTTGCAAATTATGGCATTGGAATATACAAGTTCACTACACCAAATGGGGATAAACTTGATGAGCTAATAAACACTATAAACCCCAAGTGTTAATATGCTTTAGAGATCTGAATCATTATCTATGAGGCCCATTTTAATTATACCATAAATACCAACATTATTATTTTTACCATATTATTCTACCATACTATTTCTATCGATAGAGTTATTTTTACCCTCCCTACCTAGCGCTTTGAACTTGGTTTCATGGCTGCTTTTAGTAACAAGTTTTAGATCAAGTTTCATCATTTTATTCAATATTTTAGATAGAGGTCAAATTTTAGAGTAGTATAAAATATGTTTATTAGTTACATCCTTTATTTATGTTTCTAGTTTATACCTAGTGGGCTTTATTATAACCACCTTTAGGTAAACCTATTGGAGTTGTTGCTAGAATCAGGATAACATGAGTGAAATGGAGATGTGATCACACAAGATGAACAAGTGCACACCACATAGATGCCAAATCAATTTGAAAATAACACAATAAGAGAAATTGCACAAGACAAAATGGAGAAAACTAAAATCTGATTAACATGGAATGGCCAAGGTGAGGACTACAAATAGGAGAGTACATAAGTAACTCCTCCACAAAAGGTGGACAAGGCACCCCAAGAATAGAATGTAACTCCTCCATGAAAGGTGGTGACAAGGTGCTAATAATAGAGAAGTAACTCCCATCAAGGGAGTTACTTATGACATTCTTATGACACCTATGACACATCTATGACACACACCTCCACATAAGCTAGCCTATCCCACAAATGTAGGAAAACTCCATGTATCCACAAGAAATACAATTTCCCTAATTAATAAATAGGGAAAAATAAAAACCTACACTAATACCCCCCCATAAGTGCAGCTTAGGTGGGAAGTGTGGAAATATAAAATGGGTCCCGACAACTAGGCCTGATGAGGTACCCATGTACAAATGCAATCTCCCATAAGATAGAGAAAAGGAGAAAACCCATAGAAAAAACTCACCCCCCCCCCAAAAAGAGAGACATGAAAGAAAAAAAGAGGCTAAAAGCTCCCCCTGAAGATGATGCTACTACAGATGTGGACCGCACCCCAAGAAGAGCTCATAGATGAATGAACTTACTCTCAGTGAAAGGTTTGGTGAAGATGTCTATAACCTACTCCAAAGACTGAAAAAATATCAATTCAATGACTTGACTATAAATAAGCTCCCACTGATAAGACCAAAACTTAGAGAGAAACTATAACCAAAAGTGGACTTGTGAGTCTTTGAATCGCTAGCCCAGTCTGAATCTGTATATCCAACCAAGTCAACTTCTATGCCAAATCTGTAATGAATCATGTATCTATGTGAACCCAGACTACCAACAAGTTTTTGATATAGAGTGGCATCAACCAATGGTGAAGAACAATCAGCCTCAAGCTTGACTCCTGATAGAAAGGGAGTCAGAGATGGCTTGCAATCAACCATGTGAAACTGAGCCAATAAGTCAAAAGTATACTTAGGCTGTGCAAGAGAAATCCCTAAATCTGACTATGAGATCTTGATGCCAAAGAATTAGTGCAATAGACCCAAGTCTATCATGTCAAATCTATCCTGAAGAGATGCCCTCACCACTGTAATAGCTAGTGAAGAACTCCTGGTGATCAAAAGGTCATCAACATATAAAACCAAAATCAAGAGCAAATCATCCTGCTGCAAGAAGTAGACATTAGGATTAAAATGGCACCTAGTAAAACCCACTGTGAGAAGGAAGGAATCCATCTTGGCATACCAAGCTTGAGGAGCCTATTTGAGGCCATAGATAGATTTCCTAAGTTTACATACTAAAGAAGAATCTTGAACAAATCCTGGCAGCTACTCCATGTAGATCTCATCCTCTAGGTCTCCATGAAGAAAGGCACTCTTCACATCCATCTGATGCACATCCCAACCATGTACTGTGGCAATAGCCAAGGTGAGTTAGATAGAAGTCATCTTTGCAATGGGTGCAAAGGTCTCTGAGTAGTTAATGATTACCACCTATGAGAAACCCTTGGTGACCAATCGCACCTTGTACTTATCAATAGACCCATCTACTACAAACTTGGTCTAATATATCCACCTACATCGAACCATATTTTTTTCCTTAAGAAGCGAAGTCAAATACTAAGTGTGATTTTTGATTAAGGAATAATATTCTTCTTCCATAGCATTATCCCACTCAGGTACCCCCGATGCCTCTCAAAAATTCTATGGATCCAAAACTAAAGCAAAGAAGGCATGTGGATCTCTCTGAAAATCCCCCTAGTACATCTGTCATCTGTGGGATCTCTTGCCCAAGTACCAACACTCTCAAGTGTCTGTCTAGCCCAAAGTGGCCCAAAAGTGGGCAAGTCAGGTGTTAACTCCTCATCCTCAGACTGACTAGAGGTGGATGACTCTACATCACTTTCCTCACTATCTAAACTCGAAGAAGAAGAAGATGACTCTGGCTCAAGAACCTGCTATGGCTGATCTGAATTTGATGAGGAATCATCATGAAGAAGTAGATCTAATGAGGGAGAAGAAGTGTCAAGTGTTGAGTCTCTAAGACTCTCCATAAAATGGATCTCTCAATGAATAACTCATGTGTGACTGGATCTAGAAGGTGATATCCCTAAATACCATTTAGATATCCTATAAAGATGCAAGGCTTGGACTGACATTCCATAGCTTTGCATTTCTTCTTTAGAATGTGGGCCATGGCTGGGGATCCAAAAACCCTAAGGTGCTCAACATCAGGTTTCCTTTTATGCCAAGATTCAAATGGTGTTATCCCTTTCAAAGCTTTATGAGGAACCCTATTCTAAATGTAGCAAGCAAAATTGATGGCTTTAGCCCAATATTATGGTGTTAAGGATTTGGAGTGAATCATATAGCTAGCCATCTCTTTCAAGAACCTATTCGTATGTTCTGCAACCCCATTCTATGAAGGACTATAGGTGATTGTGCACTGCAAATCAATCCCCTCTATGGTGAAAAATTGCTCAAACCTAATGCTGACATACTCCCCTCCATTATCAGTTCAAAGAACCTTGATGGATTGCTCACTCTGTTTCTCAACAAGAGCCTTGAAGTCTAGAAAATTTTCAAACACTTTAGACTTTTGTTTGAGAAAATATATCCAAGTGTACCTAGAGAAATCATCAATAAAAGTGAGGATGTATTTGGCCCTTGTGAAAGATGGTTTGGGAAAGGGTCCTGATACATCACTGTGGACTAACTCCAAAGGTTGTGAAGCCCTCCAAGTTTTGCCTTTGTCAAATTTTGCTTTGGGATGCTTCCTAAGGGAGCACCCCTCACAAAGTCCTTTTGAGAATTGGACATGAGGCAAGCCAATGACCATGTCATTTTTATAAAGTTGGTCAAGATAGCAATAGTTAAGGTGGCCAAACCACTCATGCCACAATTTTCTAACTCCATCTGAATGAGTCAGCAATGCTGTTGGAGAAGAATCTGATGCAAAATGTGAAAAGGTGTATAACTTGGCTTGGTGATCTTCCCTTCCCACTACCACTGTAGTATCACTATGCAACTCCTTGATAGACACTGAATCTGGTGAAAACTCAACTCTCATGCCCCAACCAATGTGAGTGATTTGGTACACTGATAAGAGATTTTTTGAAAGAGAAGGAACACTTAGAACATTGTTGAATGTTCCTCCTTCCATTTCAACTGACCCTCTCCCTGCAACAGAAACTGATGTGTCGTCACCCAAACTAATTGAAGTCATGCTATAAAGCTTTAAAGATGCAAACTCAACTAGTGAAAAGCCCATGTGGTGAGAATCACTTGAGTCTATGACCCATGAAGATGTAGAAGCTACAGTTGCTACAAGGGCCTTGCCCTTTTCTTTCTCCTTACCCTTGCCTTTTGCCTTAGTAGAATCTTAGGTTGATGAATTCTGCTTGATGGACTCAGGAACACCTATGTTGTTCTTCTCTAGAAGATGAGTTAGGTGGTCTATTTGTTTCTTCATGCACTTGTGTTCATCATGCCCTGTCTTTTTACAATAGGCACACTTAACCTTCTCCTTCTTAGGTTTAGCATTGGAGGATGAAGACTCAGTGTTGTTTTTGGCAGGATTGTTGTTTTCTTTCTTCTTCTCTTGGTCCTTGTTCTTTTTCTTCTTCTCCTTTGTTGAAGTCTTATCCTTACCATTTCTAGCTATCAAATCTTGTGGTTGAGTAGACTTCATTGTGCCCATTTGAATTAGCTTATCTTTCTCCCTAGTCAAGTTGGCAATGAATGAATCCAAAGAAGGCATTTTCCATGTAGTGCCAAGGGCACTTTTTGTGGCATGGAAAATGGAGATAAAGATTGAATAACTTGGACCTAACTTTGTGAGGATAGAAAGGATGAGTTGATCATCTTTCTTCTCTATCCCACATTCTTTCAATTGCAATCTAAGGGCCTTAAACTTAGTGAATAAGTCCTATAGGGTGTCAAAGTTGCTAGGACTTAGACTTATGAGTTCATTTTTGAGCTCATGACCTCTCATCTCATCAAGCTTCCCAAACAACATTTTTAAGGTGTCCCATATTTCATTAGGAGTTTTGGAGGATTCTAAGTGGAAGAGAAGTTTTGGAGACACAGACAAGCTTAGTAACCCAAAGGCTTCATCACTACAATTGTACCACTTAACATTTTCAGCATCTGTGTTGGGTTCTACTTTTGTACCCATGGTGATCCTATACAACCCTTTGATTCTAAGAATGATTGAAATTTTAACTTTACATTAATTATAGTTGAAGGGTGTTAGGGGTTTAAGTTGAAAAGAATCCATTTTTTTAGCTGAATTTAGGTGAAGTTGTGTTGATTGTAAGTTTTGATTTTATGCAGAAAGGAGAATGAAAGTAAAAATTTGTAAGTTGTGAAAAAAAAATCACACCCCCCTGAAATATTGAGCCCCCCCAAATATGCAAGTGCACACTCAAAAGATTTTAGACTTAGCTGAAAATGTGTCTTAGAGCAATCAGTGCAAGACTAAAGCAAACAGGACGTCAAACTGAGCCAAAAATGTGTCCCGAGAGACCCAAATTTTTGGCACTTTATAAACTAGTGTATTTTTGAAAAATAATAAATCTACACTATAGAGAATTGAATTACAAGAACTTTTGCAAAAATGACACCCAAAATTGAGCTACCGTTTGCAAGATTTTAAAGTTATAATTTTCTATAAACTAGTGTTTTTGCAAAAAAAGCACTAAAACATTAAAAAAATACCTGTTATGGGGAGAGAAAGTGGCCTTCCAACCACTCATTATATTTGGCATAGAATGAGGAATCTAAAGGAGGTATTTGTGAGTGTAAATTGGCCTCTTTCCAACTCAGGCCTCACCCTTCGTCTTCGATAAGTGAAGATATAAGTTTTAATTGAAAAACCCCCAAATTACAAAACTGTCTAAAAAATTAAATACTCAATCAAATTGACTGATTTTTGTTTTACCAAGTCAAATTTACCTAAAAATATTAAATCAAAGATAGAATTGAAGGATTGTAAGTGTCCAAGGGGTGCCACATAGGATGCCAAGTAGGAAGGGGCATCCAAAAGCAAATAGTCTAGAATTTTGACTCAAAAAAGACAAAAAACTAAATGCAAACCTGCTGCTTAGTATCGTATAGTTGAAAGCTTAGCAAGGAGGACTATGGCAGAAAGTTTCACAAAAAACAAGGCATAATGCTGGAGCTGGACAACAAACAAAGCAAGTGGCGTCCAAAAAGGGCGTTGTTCTGATTTTTTTTGCAAAAAATAAAAAATAGCAGCATGAGCACCGTACAAATGACTAATTACTGCTTAGTGCCTTGTTGGAGCTAAAGTTGGTGTGTGACCCCCTGAAGGAGTGTTGAATCTAGGCACAGAAGTTGATTTTGTTGAAGGATAGAAGCTTGGCATAGAACTAAAGTTTGGCACCTGGACTAGAAGCTGTTGACCAGAAGAGTTGACTGTGAGGAGTGCTGACTGCTACTCCTCCCTCTACTACTCCACACAAAAATAGACACCCAAATGCAAGGATCCGATACCAGAAAATATTTTGAAAGTTTTTATTTATTTATTTTAGATCAAATCTAGAAAATAAAAAAACAAAGAGAACTCCACTCCTCTTGATTTCAAAATAAGCTAAAAGCATAATCACACACAAAATTACCATTCTTTCTCTAATAACATATTGGAGTTTTTGCCATAATCTGGGTAATGCAAGTGCAATGGAGACATGATCACACAAGATGAACAAGTGCACACCACATAGATGCCAAAGAAATTTGAAAATAACACAATAAGAGAAATTGCACAAGACAAAATGGAGAAAACTAAAATCTAATTAACATGGAATGGCCAAGATGAGGACTAAAAATAGGAGAGTATGTAAGTAACTCCTCCACAAAAGGTGGACAAGGCACCCCAAGAATAGAATGTAACTTCTCCATGAAAGGTGGTGACAAGGTGCTAAGAATAGAGAAGTAACTCCCATCAAGGGAGTTACTTATGACATTCTTATGACACCTATGACACACACCTCCACATAAGCTAGCCTATCCCACAAATGTAGGAAAACTCCATGTATCCACAAGAAATACAATTTCCTTAATTAATAAATAGGGAAAAATAAAAACCTACACTAATAAAACTAGTTTATCACTTTCATGCTACTAATTATAACCACCTATAGGAAAATTAGTATCAGTGACCTATGTCATTGTTTTCTAATTATAACCACATATGGGAAAATTAGGAACAACATGGTTTATCATACATTGAAGTACCACCTTGTCATTTCTATGTTGTACTATGCCATTTGCTTATTTTATCTATTTTGTTTGAATTGGATGGTAACTAGTCAAATCCCTCCATTGTGAGGTGTAACTATAGTGACTTGAGGTCACATCCTAAGAATATGTAGGTAGTGATCAATTCATTTTGAGATCAGCTCTATCACCCCTTTACCACAATCTCACCATTTTGTGAGCAATTTTAGTTTGAATGCTCATGCCATTTTATGAGCTTGTAACATTTAGTATCTCATCACTCTTGATCAAGTTGATATGATCCAAAACTTCAAAACAAAATTTTAAAATGATCTTGAAAATATTAAATATTCATCAATCAAACACTTCTTTTCCCTACAAATTTTGGGATCCCTAGCTATTTTACAAGAAACAACTTGTCATTTAGTTTCGCCATCCTTACTGGCCTTACTTCCCATGCTCTCCTCATTTTTTGAGCCCCATTCCCATATTTCTTATATAAATAATCATGTTTAATTTTCATCTATCCCATATCTTGAGAGTACTATATTAGGCCTAAATTTTATGTTGGCTCATGCATCCAGACAACTATGTAGGCAATGTCTACTTGCCTAGTACATCTGGTGATAGCTCAACCACCCCCTTACTTTTCTTCCATTCCCCCAATTTTTTTTTCTTTTGTTTCATTATTTATATAAACTAGGGGTGATGGTTTTTCATCTTATTTATTCTCTATTTACGCTAACATTATGACTAACCATTATTTGTTTGTATTTTATTTTTTTATTATGTGTTTTCTTTTCTTGGTGTTTTATTTATTTGTTTGCTTGTTTGCCTATTTGTTTGCTTTCTTATTATGGCTCAATTTATTTTGTGTGTTCATTAGGTAATTCCTTGTGCATTATTCTTAAATCCATCCATATTCATACATCAATATTATCATCATGATTTTTATCATTAGTTCATTGTTTTCTATTGAGTATTAGATCATGTGTTAGTCCTTATGCATATTTTAGCTAAGTCATCATGGTGTTTTATCATGATGCCTACCATCACATGCTATAACAAAAATTAGCTTGATAAGTCTACACAATAATAGTCATGATATATCCCCTTGGCACCTAAAAATTACTGATCTATCCCCATCATATCACATACAGAGTAATTAAATCAAGAAATAATTTAAACTTTTACTAGTTCAGATGAGCATCTCCCTATGAACAAGTTGCCCAAATTCATCCTTATTATTTAAACCAAATTTCCATCATATTTACCATAATCAAGGTAAAATATTTATAATCTACTCTAGGAAAATCATTGTATACTATTCCACTTATGATGCCACTGAGTATAACTACCTCTGGGAAAATCATTGTGTATCATCCCATCTAATAAGCTAATGATTACAACTACCTATAGGAAAATCATTATGTGTCAATCTATTTGGAGGTTAATTATTATAACCACCTTTGGGCAAATCATTATCTTTATTCTACCCAACTGGGGCATGTTTTCATTGTGATAATGATTATAACTTCCTTTCTACAAACCATTATCTCTATCTAGCCAATTGGGGCATGTTTTTATCCTATTAATTATTATAATTGCCTATGGGAAAATCATTATTTTTCCTTTTCTTGATTATAACCACCTTTGGAAAAATTAATCTCTTGTTACCCTAAGCCTTTTTCAATGATTATAATTACCTTTAGGAAAATCATTACCTTTTTTTATCCTACCTATGTAGATGATTAGAACCACCTTTGGGAAAATCATCCAATTTATTTTCCTAGTAGCGGTAGCTCCATATGCCACTAATTATAACTACCTATGGGAAAATTAGTCTTTTCATCCCTTTTCATCTTTTAGATCCCATTGCTTCCTCCGTTCGAGGGACCGATCACTGACCCCTTTGCCAATCTCTCCCTTAAGGGAGAAACTATAGTTCATCCATTACCACTAAATTAATAGTCATATATAACCTTTTAATTATTTTATAAGATGTTACTATGCCTATATATCACAATGCCTTCCTAAATAGGGCAAATTTTAGACACCTAAAACTATCCAAAACTAGCTTTCAACTAGACTTTAGACTGATTCCTACTAACCATTGTAAATTAATCTTAGGAATCACTAAAAATACTAAATTTACTTATGCATCATTCATCAAAGCTCAAAATTACATTGAGGCATCCCTAATTAAGGGTATCCTATTGTATTCAATAATAACCTCTCACGGATTCATCCCTAATCACCCTATGGCATCACAATAGTCAATTTGGCCTATGGACCTATTAAGTGGGGCACACAAACAAATATAAAATATTGAAAGAGATAAAAGCCTAATCATAATTAATTAACAAGATAAACCAAATTAAAGGTTTAGTTGAATTATCCATTTAAAATTATTGAATATCTAAAAAATGAAATTCAAAAATTCAAAATATCCTAGCCTTTCATCATTGCCTTTATGAGTTGTCAAGCTCTTTGAAAATATATTAAAATATCTAATTTTGAGAGCCATGTCTATTTATTTAAAATCATAATTATTTGATAACTATTAACTTTGTGGGGTTATATTTAACTCACCTAGGTTAGGTTTGAACCCATTACAAGCCTTAACTCAACCCTAGCTCACTTTAGGTGAGAGTTAAATCCTTAGGCTATAAATACAATGCCATGAATCTTCATTTTTAATCTCTCATAAGCCAAAGTTATAATGCAAATATGGAGAGAGACAAAAGGTACTTTGTTACTAGTGTTATAATTCCAAAGTCTTGAGCCAACCAAATACAAGCCTTTGAACAAAGCATTTGGAGCTCCCAAGGAAGGTAAAGGATTTATGGTATTTAATATTTTAGTTGTGATTTCATTTTTATTTTGTTAATAATATCTCCCTAATTTCTAGGCTTAGAGTTTAAGTGTTAGTATGTTTTTATTTGATTTTTTGTTACTTGAACTAACACTATACTAACCTCCCTTCTTGGATTCCTATGATCACACACACAAACACACACACACACACACACACACACACACACACACACACACACACACACACACACACACACACACACACACACACATGTATGTATGTATATGTGAGTGTGTAAAATTAAAGATCCGGTAAATCCTAGGTAGTCGTGAATACACCAAAACTAAATTTAATAGCATATAAAGGATATATTAATAATTAGTATTGAGCCATAAAATAAGTGCACAACATTTTTAATATCATATATAAGCATTGTAAGATGAACATCCACATTTTAAACTTGATTCTTACCTAGAACAAAAATTAAAAGAACGAGTTACTCCTTTCATATTTTTAGAAATGGATTGTTATTATAGCTAATAGGAATGAAAGGACATGAAAAACCTTTGGTTTTGTTACCAAAGGGATTGAATCTATCGATATCTATCCAAATATTAACACTAGATTATTTTATATGAAATTTTTTAGGCCACATTATGGTGCAATGCCACGGTGGGGGTTCATAATGAAGGGATGCCTCACCACATAGATAAAAACTATGCACAATGGGTACTTATTTCATTTTAATCATTTAATATCGAATTAAAGGATACTAAAAGATTTAAATCTTACATAGGGGATCCTCGGCTTCCTCCTAGAGCTCTCATTTTTCTGTCAACACTCACCATCATGAGCTTGCATTTTGATAGAGTTTGGCCCTTAGCCTAAGAATTATATATATAATCCTCCATCATTCCTCTATGGTCTTAAAGCATATTTTTCATAATCAAAACCCCAGTCAAAAATAACATCTACGACAAACAACATCCTCTATCAACTAAATTTTTTGTTGGCTTGCACTCTTACTTATAAATGTAATGGCTTGATCACTGACACATTTGATTCAATGACTAGTATCTTTTTAAAAATATACCTAGTGAAAAAATTTAAATTCTTGTTTTAGGATAGTTCAATTAATTTAGACCTCAATCCTTGTGGTTATTACATCACTTCATTTCATATCTACCTCATAGATTTATTGTCCTTTGCTATCATTTTGGCCTTAATTCTACTAGGTTTCTTTTATTCAAGTTAGTTGATTGAACATTTATCCTTCCTATTCACAAGCTATATGTTTTTGGCCTCATATTTTTCTTTGTTTCCCACCTACCTTAGGTGTTTTTTTTTCCTTGATTTTTTTGTATTGTAGATGTTTCTCATGTATGGTGTTTATCTATATAACTCATTAAAATGAAATTGGATACATTATTCAGTGTGTTATTTTCACAAGCTTTACAACTTATATTTTTCATGTTTCTCAACAATTCTTCCCTCATGATTTATCATTAAGCTCTTACTTTATCCTCTAGGTCCAAACTTTCCTTTCACCTATGCTATTCAAAACTTGCATGATTTTGGTTTACCTAGGATGTTCCTACATCAGACTCCCTAGGTTATTTAAATGTAACACACTTCTTACATTGGGTTTGAGTGATAAAATAAATATTTTGGTTAACTTTATTGACTAAATCACTCACTTTCACATGTCTTCCACTTAAACATGTTTGCCTTGAGCTCATCTATATTTCCTTCTATTCATTCCTTCTTCCCCTTTTTTTCTCCTTCTCTTATCCACTCTTCTTCTCTTGCCTTTTCCTCTCTGTTATCCTACTTTATCTCTTGGGTTTGCACCCACCTTATCATTTTAATTTTTTTAAGCCTTGTTTGGTGAAAACCTTACACTCTCTCATACACAATTATATTATATTAATTTTATCTACTCTTCCTTTCTACCTTTTTACTATTTACATGTTCTCTCCTTCATATTTCTACACCCACATTCTTCACCCTCATTATACTTAAGTATTTTCCTCACAAACCATTTTGTGTGCCTTCATATATCCTCTCTCTCTTATGCACACCTTATTTATTCTAACTTTACACATTCTTATGATGCCTTACACAACACACATGAATGGCACATACACTATCTACCTTATTTGTCATTTTATTTTTCACAATAATACATAATTAGGATAATACTATTTCAACCACCACTTATACTTTTTGGGTTGTCCTTTGGATACTTCAATTTAATATTGTTATACACAAATATATTTTCACTCTCTTATTGGTTTTTAACTAAATGTCTTGCCCTTTATTCCAACTTTACACATTCTTATGATGCCTTACAAAACACACATGCATGACACATACACTATCTACCTTCCTTGTCATTTTATTTTTCACAATAATACATAATTAGGCTAATACTATTTCAACCACCACTTATCCTTTTTGGGTTGTCATTTGGATCCTTCAACTTAATATTGTTATACGCAAATATATTTACACTCTCTTATTGGTTTTTAACTAAATATATTTTCACTCTCTTATTAGTTTTTTGTTTTTATGTTATAAGTATTTCTCTCCATTTCACTCCTCTATGTGAATATTCAACCTTATCCTTTCAATCATATCCTCTATTTTATTCTCATCCTTTGTCCTTTACACACTACTAAAAATGAAACTCTTTCACTTGACATTCTTCTACTCCTTATCGCATGGCTCTTATCATGCATCCCATGCCTTAAATTGTATATAATTAATCTTCTTCCATATCCATTATACCTTATCTTACTCTTCTATCTAATTTCCCTTTCTACACTATCATTATCACACATTTTATTTTCTCCTTTTATGAGCTCCTTCTAATCCTTGTCATGGATTTACTCACACAATTTTATCTGAGGTTTAGTTGCATGTTGACCTTATGTTAACATTCTAGAGCATTTCCATCCTTAGGAATTTTATTCTTCACCTTCATACCTTCCATTTTTTCTACTTGCATTTTGTTTCCATGTAATCCTCTTGTTATTTTGTTCTACTCTTAGTGATATTTCTTCAATACACACATCTCTACTTCAAATATGGGGAATTTTTATAATTGATTCAATTTTCATCACTCTAAAAACTTGGTTACTTCTCATGTAATTATTATTCTCCATGATCTACTTGTGCATCTCTACCATTTAAAATTCATGCTAATTGCCTTAATATTCAACACTCCACTAGCCTTCAGCTTCACTCCCTCTTCTTATAGCACTTTTTTTGATTTCTCCTTGTTATTTTACTCAAATATAGTTGATTGGATAACTTTAGCTATGCTCATATCAACTATTCCTCCCTTCTTCCTTGGTGTGTATTTTTATTTGGGTTTATGCTATCTACCTAAATATTATGCACTATACTATCCTTAGTTTCACATTGGTAAACTACGCATATTTACATCTCCTATCATAAATACCTCAATCTTTGATGATATGTTATTAGTCAGTTTTAATCACTGATTCTCCTCTAGTTGATTCCTATTGAATATAGTGCCATTAATCTATCTACCTCAAAAATTTATGGTCTGATAGCGTTATTAGTTTCACTCATTAAAACTCTACTTATTTTCCTCTTTTTTATTATCTACCTCATTAGTTCTCTAGTTTTATAACCCCTAGTTATTATTTGGTATCTCTACATTATTATCACTCTCTCCTTTATAGCACCTCTATTTAATCCATTATTTATGTGATTCATTTCTCTCTAAGCTCATCTAATAACTTATTTCACAGTAAGTAATCTGACTTGCACACTATTACATGGCCTTCTCCTACTCCATATTTGGGTATCTACTATTGTGCACCTCATTACACACACTTAGAAACTTGACCATTTTATTCAATATCCTCATTGAATCTATTCCCTCTTATATATCCTCTCTAATTTATTGATTATTCTTATCCTTGTGCATCCACCATCCTTGTGTGTTAGAGGTTCAACTTATAACTAACCTTTTAACCTCTTACTTATCAAATTAATTATCTCACCCCATACTCTACACATTTTAACATATTTAATACTCTTATTTATAACCTTATTTAGTGTTGTAACTATTTTGGTGTAATGATATCCACCTTTCCTTAACCTATTATGCTTCATAAAAATTAGGTTTCCTTATCCACTTTTGATTATGCTTCATTTTCATGTAGCTAAAGCATGTGTAACCTTCTTATGTTACATTAGGTTACTCATGTTTACTAGGTTTTTTCTATCTTTTTACTATTGTGGATTCATTCCACATTGGTTAGTATTTTTTTCTTCTTGTTTGTCCTTACCTATATATGCAAGGCTTCTCATTTGTAACAATATAGAAGAAGTTTTAATGTAATTTATGATATTTACTACTTTGTACCACATATTAGTTTTCAACCCTTTATTTAATATATATCTCCTTTTATGATTTTTTTTATTATTAACACCTGAGATTCTATGGTTTGGATTAATCTAGTCATTGTTCCTTTTATGGTATTAGAGCAGTAGGTGTTGTAGTCATCCATTTATGAATTTTTTTTTGGTTAGGGTTTGTTGATATATCAAAATTTATTCTTGGTAGAGTGGAGATATTTTGTATGGATCTTTGATCTATATTTTTATGGCCATTAACTAGGCCATACTGATCCTAGGTTGTACCATTATGTACTTATTTTTATAGACCCATGTTTAATTTTGTTTTGGAAGATTTTAAGTTAATTTATGATTTTTTTTTTAATGGTTTCAAGCCATACATGATTTAAAATCCAAATATAAAATCATAAGGGCATATATATTTGAGTTTTATGTCTTATGTTGTTTTTTATAACCTCCAAAGATCAAGATGTACAACACTTGTAATTGAAAACCTTCTCACTATAGGTGGAATGAATTTGATTTTTTAGATATAAAACCTGTTACAATTAGATAAAATTCCCAAATTACCTCTCATATAAGTTACAATTATTTTTTATTAGGTTGTACAACTCTTTTATCATCTTTAAAATCATTGTAGCCATTTATCTTCATCATCTGGATAATTGTACAATTTCTATTTGTTTGAGGCCATATGATATAGAAATTGAGATTTGATTATTAGAGAGGATAGTATTTTTAGTATAATTTTAACATATAATTTAAATTAAAAATTTGTATCAGTATGTACCACCTTTTGGGATGTTATAATAGGGCCTAGTCAACCAATTTTTTGGCTCTTTCAAAAATTCTTCTTGAAGCTAAGCAATAGGTGAAGTGATAAATCATTTTTTGGTGGACCATTGTTACATAGGAGGTCTTGGGATATAATCACATTTTACTAAAGTGGTAAATCATTTTTTTTATCTTTTGTGCATTTAATTTTTTTGGTGCCATGTTTACTTATTTGACCCATTTAATGACAAAAAACTTGTAAAATCTACAACTTTTAAACCATCATTCAAAATTGATTTATTTTTTTCAAAAATGTATGTTTATTTATTTTCCATCCATTGGGTTGATTTATCTTTTAAAACTAACTCAATTATAAATTTCTATTTTTTAGGTGTGGGGGACTTACACATTTTTGGGGGTTTATTTGTTCCTTGTCATTCTTTGAATGGGGAGTTGTTATTTATTTATTTATTTATTTTGGGGGGGGGGGGGGGGGGGGGGGTCATTATTTCTTATTCCCAACTTATTCCTTGTATTTAGACTATGGATCTGATCAATACCCAAAATTACACTATTTGGAAAATGGAAATGAAGATACATCTTTATCTAAAAGTATTTTAGAGAATGTTACTTGGCAACCTTCCCAACTTCATAGATGAGGTAGATCTTGCCTGGATTGTATCCATGCAATATGATTTTCTTTTCTTTATTTTCCTAAATGTTTTACATAACTTGCACATCCATAATATATATTCCACATTACCAAAGGGAGATTGGGATTCTAGTTTATCCTTCTTTAAGGAGGATATTGAGCCTTTGGGTTTTCTAAACCCTCTCTTACTCCACTTCTTATTCCATTTCCTTCTCCTCCTATTAGTGAGGGTTTATTTTTTTTATGGTTCCATGGATGATGATTATCCATATCCTTCTCCTCTTTTTAGTTATGTTTTATATTTTTATGATGTACTCTCTTCTCCTATTATAGTTTCTTATGATGACACATTCCTAATAGACCTTTTTCTTCTTTTTGTTGATCCACCTCTATGGGATGAGTTTTTGCTAGACTTGGGACATATATTTATATAAACTACCTTTATTAATATGTAAGATGTTAAGCCACCACAAATTATCATTTTAGAAGACTCTACTAGTTCCAGTGAGAGTACACTTGTTGAGCATTATGCTTCACTTCCTATAAACATTCTTTTGGTGAATGTTTAATGTCTTTCTTCTAATCAATTCAATTTATAGAATTACATCTAGTTATTGTGCATGATCTTAATATACCTATATAACACTTTATATTTTGACATGATTTAGAGATCTTTGTACTTTTACATCCATCATATTTCATTATCTAAAGGGTAGACTTCTAGTACACCATTCGTTAGTTTTCCTTGGGGGATTCCATATGAAGTCCTTCCTTATTTTTCATCATTTTGGGGGGAGGTAGTTTTATTTCCTATGTTTTTTCTCTCTTTATCCAATTCATATATATATTATACATAAGTACCTAATTAGGCCTTATTATTAGGAACTATATTGTGGATATGCCACTTTGTTTTTGGCTATTTCTAGCCACTAGTTTCATGTTGATGCTTTTTATATTTTTTATATTTTGGATTTATCCCACATTGGTTAGGATTATTTTCTCTATGTTTGTCCTTTCCTATATTTAAAAGTCTTCTCATTTGTAATAATATAGAAGTTTGGATGTAATATATGATATTTTCTAATTTTTTATACATATTAAATTTTAACCCTTTATTTTATAAATATCTCATTTTGTGTCACTTTTATTGTCAACACCTAATATTATACATATTGTATCAATTTATCCATCATTCCTTTCATATTTTTTGGTGTCAATATCCATATTTTCTTAAGGCATATTTTAAGGTTTGGTGACATGTAATTCTCATCTAACCTTGTGGTTAATCCTTTTGACCATCATCCTTCATGACTAAATCTATCATGAGGAAGGTATATATATGCACTACTTGGTATAATAGTGTGTAAAGTATTTATTTTTATTTTCATCCCATCTCTTCTTATCCTCAAAGTATATCCATTTCTTTGGTACACCACTCTACATTCTTTTCCACACACTCTTCACATTTTTAGAGTCCTAAACACTCTTTATCATTAAATTTTTATCTAAATCAATGAAACACTTCATCTCCATCTCTAGGTATTATCCTATTTGTATTGTTTTATTATATAACATCTGCATCTCTCTTTGTGCTCTAAATTTTCACCCATCCATGCTTGAAGGAGATTTTTTTTAATTCTACACCTTCTACCTAACACTCTAGTTAGAAGATAATATTTACATCATAAACACTTTGGATTATGATTCTACCAGTGCTCCTCATCTCTTCACCTCTTCTCAAAATGGTTGAATCTTACTGGTAAATTTTTCTATTGATATCTTATTTTACACTTGACTACCTTAGATTAGTGATTTTATCAAATTATTATCTTTTCACTATGTGCCTAGACTTCCTCACATTCAGTGGACTATTTATGCATATTATTTATTTCTCTTTGAATTCCTCACAATCAAATATCAATAAATGTTATATCTTTATAATGACCCATTATTGCACTTCTCATGCATAATATTACATAGGCAATCTAGGTATTCAAACTACTGCCACAAATCTATTATGATCATATGTAGCTCATCCATTGAGTTTCCTTCTCCCACTCATATATTATATACCCACCTATATATGGTGGAGATCACTATGATACCCACACGTTTCCTTATATTTAGTGATCTACCAGTCAATATTCAACATTTCCACTAGTTGTCTCATGGTCGATGATCTGCTAGTATGTACTATATATCACTCTACTCATTGGTTGAATTATATCAATGTTATAATATATCTATAATTTATAAAAACATGCACTCTTCCATACACATATACTTCTCTCATGTGATTCCATAGGGTCCTTAACCCCACTCTTAAACCACCTACTATAGTGCCATGGTGATATTTCCCAATGAATGGACACTTGACTATGTAACCGATAAATATGCACAATGGGTATTGTTTTCACCAAAATATTTCACCTTAGAATAGGGTGTTCAAGCCTATTCAATATTTAGGAAACATGAGAATACTTGTAGGTATGTGGGTGTACCTCTGGTGGAATTAAGCCTCTAGATTTAAGGGATAACTCTTTGAATGTATCTTGAAATTCTTATCACCTAAACTAGTTCTTTCTTGTGGGAAAAGAGTTAGAAGTTTTCATGAAATGAAACTAATATAAGGGGGTGATACACCAATATTATTTACATATGACCACTATAATTTTTATACTAAGAAACAAGGCATACAAATTAGGTTCTAGGTCCTAAAATATTCTAACATGAGTGCTTCAATATGGAGGTGAGATGCATGAATGTTATCCAAGGTAAGTAAACCATAGGATAGTTTAAGACACTAAGGATAATTTTACACTTTAAATATAGACCCATACACTTTAAAACACTTCACATGACCTACTAGAATAGGAAATCTTACATAAAAATTAGAGGATAAGAGAAACAAGGACAAAATATTATCACTTAACCTCACCATACATCACTTTGCACACTTATAAAAAATTTCATGAAATAAAAAATAGACTTGAATTTATTGTTAAAATACAAAATAAAATGTCATTCTAGTATTTATTTTCCATACAGGGAGTGGAATTAGTTTACAATAGCCAAAATGGCCACTAATTATATAATTGGAGATAGAAATGAGAAGAGATAATTCCAAAAGTCATAATAACACTTTTCAATATAATAGGAGGAGTTAAACATGTAGGAGAATAAATTATAATATAGAACATGCAAGGTATCATAGACCAAATGTCCTTCCCAGTCATGAAACTCATGAAATGTATGTCTGATTCCTCATTACTTGCTCATAAAATTATCTTCATCATTTGGATCTTTTAAAATGTCCCAAAACTTAATAGGGATATATTTTATGATTTCAATAAGGGGGAGTTGTTGTAGAAATGTTACACCATGCATTGGTTACATCCCTAATCATGAGGATTCTTTTATAGATGAGTCATCACTACTTGTAGTCTAAATAACCCCTCTTTCACTCACTCTACACACATGGAATCAAAGTTAGATTAATTTTTCCATGAAAATGAATATAAAGGATTTAATTACACATTTCAAGACCTATAATACCCTTAAATTAATTATTCATTAATTATAAAGATTCACACTTAAATTTTTCACTCTCCTCACTAGTTTATTCACTATGTCATTATGGACTAGCTGAAGTGAAAGTAATTATGGAAACCCTTAAGAGATTTTATGTTGAAATAAATTGAAATGAGTGGTTATTTTAAGTCCCAATATTTATACCAATGTAACTTACATCCTTTGACTCTTCTTAGAACCTATAAAACACTAAAATAGTCAAGAAAATACTATTTCCCTCTATTTGTACAAGGAACACCTCAAATGGATGGGAAGGAGCTCTGGAGAGTTTTATACAAGATCCAATCAATTTCATGTTCATTATGGTCCATTTTCTTGTCTTTATAGCTTCATCTTCTCCATCAAGTCACTAACCTGGGTTTTAGAGGGTTTTGAATAGTTTTGACATTTAGTGATTGTTCATAAAGGTCTGACATTAGATCTACAAAAAAATTATATAAAAATTTTTTTTAAGTCCTCATTCATCATTTATAAACCTCTTAGGTTCCCATTCATATCCTCCAAATAGGTGTGAGCTCTCAAACTTGCCTACTTGAACACCCTTCTTGATTATAGATAGACCTAAATTAGATTTGGGCCAAAATGAGGTTTCCCTATGACTTTTTATGCATTTAAATATCTAAAAAATTCCTAATAACCCATAATTATCATGTTTCAATTATTTTTATACTCATCTAGAGCTAGGTATGGAGTTAACCCCCTTAAAGGTTTTATACTTTGGCTAGACCTAATAGGTTTGTCAACATCTTTATAAGTTTGGATAATCATGTTAAATATCAAATTATATGAATTGATTTATTATTTTTATCCATGTCTAAAAAAACTCATTAAATCCTCCTTCAATGCCTCACTACCTCTCAAATCATCCCCTTTACCTTGTTGAACTTGTAAGGTTTCAATGTTTTGGGAATGCCCTCTATCTGAGAAAAAACAAAAGGTACTTCCTCTATTGTCCTAGACAAAAGGGAGGAATTATAGTCTCCTAAAATTATTTATGAAATTTTGTGTAATATTTAAAATATTTTATATCATTATTATCCACTCCAAACATCAATAAATATTAAAATAGATTGCTATGTGATTCACTATGTGCAAGGTGTCAAGTATGACTACATATGTAGGTTAGAGACCCTTTCATTCCCCTGTTTCCATTATATTAGGGTATAATATAATGTTTATTATAAATATCCAAGTTTTCATCATGATTAAAAACCTTCCCCATCATATATGTTGGCTCTTTCAACTCTTACTTTACTCACCTAGACTTGACTTAAAAACTACATGCTTACTGAGGAAAAGGTAAGTTTGTACTTGAGTACTTATGTGTTTCAGACCTTGCCCTCAAGTAAATTTATCACCTTTAATTTTATAAAACTCATTACATATTTTAACTTGTTCATATTATGCCTTTATGTTAGACCAACATCAATACTAGTCATAGGACTCCTTTTGCTAGCTATGTTTCTCCTTCAAAGGTGACCCCTATATGTGGTCTTGCATAGTTTAGAGATTATATTATTGATACAAGGATTATTAAATTCATCATTATAATTCCATACTCATTAATATAACTTCACTTTATATCCATTCTAAGATAATTATGAAAGCACTATATTGTAACTTATTGCCTGTAATAGTTAACTATGGTTGACTTTTTTAGGCAAAAGGGCTTGTAGTTTGTGTTTCTCTTCTTGGAACCTATATCTCTCATCTTGGGGTCCTTATGAGGCTTTATAACCAACCCAATTAGAATTTTTTTTTAATTAAAGGCCTAATACCACTAAATTTATTTACATGAATTTATGAGTCACCTACAGTCAGGCTATAGGTGACTTTCTTGAATATTGACACACCTAAAGGTGTGCATGGAAGATAACATATTGAAAGTTATATTTATATGATTCCATTTGAAACATAAAATTAACCATAAATTTCCTATAACCACTTATCATATGGGGTTATATTACATTTTTATCTCAAGGGTGTAGGATCATTTGAATTCCCAATCCTATAAACAATACTAACTGAACACAATGAACAATTATATAAGTTGGAGGCCCTCCAAAATTAATCTCTTTTAGTCACACACCATCCTCCTTTTTTAGGGTTGTAATTATATGTGTGGGATAAAATATTAGTATACTTTGGTTAATCAAGACCTCATGTGATATTGTTTTATGGTATCACCAATAGTGCCCAGTGCTCTATTTTAGAGCTTTAGGGAAACTGTCCTTGAACTTAAATTTCCAATTTGAACAAGGATTATAAACTCTACCTAAATATATAATGGTATGTGTCTCCAAATTCCAAAAACTTCATGGTAACTTCAACACCTATTAAACTTCTCCATGACCATGCTCCTAATCTTTGTGTATGGTCACCTATAGATGAACATCTCGGGTTATAAGGTAGTGAATGTAGATGTAGGCAGTATGCATGACGCATAGTTATTGAATGAATTTGAAAATTAAATCAAATATAAAATGGAATCTCTTATCATGTATAACCTTAATCAACTCAAATACTCCTCTTAATGTTATTGGCATTTATGAGGTACCTGTAGGCATGCATTGAGTTATAGACAGGTAGTGAGTGTGAAGACAACTAGTTTATATGATGCATGGGCTTGTCATCAGTTCAAAACCTTATTAAAATGAGTTTAAATTACTACTCACGACCATGATATAATTAAAATAAGTTTCAATATGCATTCCAATGTGAAATTCTCTCTATGGCACCTATAGATGCTCATTCAATGGGCTGACTATGTATGTTAATGGCATTGACCATCACAATCCTTCTTGTGCTATTTTTAAAGATATAAATTTATTTTTCATTTTTATAATAAATTATATAAATATTTTATACTGATAAAATACCTCCCATGATGTTTTCAAACTGCAAGACACCATGACTATAGAGAAAACTTGCAAGGAATTGATTGTATGACCCATGTGACTATGTGTGTGATCAATGCATGAACATGTAAGACCAAGCATGGAAGGTTATTAATATTACCTAATAAAAATTAATGACATAAATAACATTCATATGATACCCTTTTATATAATCAAACCTGCTACAAGTAGTGAAACCTAACTACAACATCCATTTATGACATCTTATTTCAATCTAAACTAATTAACTCATGAAATCATATAAAAACATGGAACAAAGCATTGGAAATAGTAGAAGATGGATTAAAAATCCTTTTAAATAAATATCAACAATTGTATTGTATGGACCTATCCAAATAAAGGCAAAACCTAAAAGGTGTGGGAAATGACAAGAAAAAAATCACAGTCAACTTGTTAAGTGTTTTTCATAAATAAAAAGTGATAAATACTTGAAAAAATTTCTATGAAAATTAATATAAATTATATTAATATCACCCCCTAAAGGTGTTTGACCTAAAACTTCTTCCATTCTCCATATTAAGCATAAACCTATTGACTGGTTCTACATGTCTAAAGGGGTGATGAAGGATAAAAATGGTTTTGGAAAATTTTTAGCACTTCCAAAGATGAAAAAAATATATATATGAGTCTAGGGAAGCTTAATATACATCCCACAAGTTTCCACATGTGTCTCTCTTTCATAGGCTGTATAGGTGCCAAACTCCTTTTCAAGTTATTTTCTTGATTTTCAATTAGAGTACCTACAAGTTTCAGATAGGACTAACATTATTGATAGGGAGTTTGAAATATTATATGTTTTAAGGATAAATATAACACTTAGACACCTTGGAAACCATTCCACTTCATTTAATGCTCATTTATGACCCCTAAATGACACAAAATGAAATGAGGACTGAACTAGACCATGATCAAAGGGTAAAAAATATAAAATGACATAAAATAGACTATAAAACACCCCATTAAATTAAAATATACCCATATATCAAGATTTTAATTATATGGGGTTGAGATATTTTAACGTATGGTCAAAATGGTTAACATTCTTGACAATTTCCCAAGGGTAGCATGCTTGCTATACAACGACTAGTTGCCTAATCCTATTCATTGGGCCATGGAGTCATATATATAATAATTTTAAAAGAAAAAATGACTTTGAAAACATGTCAAACAATATAAACCTATCAATAACAAGACACACAAAATAAGAAACTAAACAAACACACACTTGTGCTCATGAGCACTTATGGAACACACACACACAAAAAGACTAATTAACTCAAACACAAAATAAATTGAAAGAAACACTTCCTCTTGGATCAAATGGGAAGTTTTAAATATTTATTACTTTAATAAATGAATGAAATAATGTGGCATGTATATTTTTGATCCTTGGCATTGATACCTCCATCTTATTCATGGTGTTTGATAAATTCATTAGCATGATGTTCAATAAAAACCAAACAAATCCAACCAAGCTAGATATGGGAATGAACTCATTTTGCATCCAAATATCCTTAAATTTCTCATAGGACTCTTCAACTATGACCTCCAATGGTGGTTCAACAAGAAATGCCATTTTGGTTTCCATGGTGCTCTCAATAAGATTGGGTTTCCTCTTAGCTACAAGCCCTTCAAGCTTATTAAGGATATTTCCATAACCACCCAATCTTGGTCATTATAATCCATGGAAAAATATTTTTCCATCTTCTCAAGTACTTGGCCATCAACTTAGAAAATCTCTCCAATCTCTTGAAGGAGTTCTAATTTTTGTTGCCAATCATTATTGTCTTCCTTATTATCTAGGAGCACTACTTCAACTTTTCCTTCTTAATGTATGAGGTCATCAAGATGATGTTATTCATGCTCCAATGCATCTGAGGGTGGTTCAAAATTAGGTTGAGGTATTGACTCATCTTCAATAACAACAACTTCCACCTTGGTCTCAAGATATTCTTCTATAACTACAACCTCTTGAGGAATGACTTCAAGTTGCTCTCTATTATTGATATAATACTCAACCTTAGGTTTGTTAGAGTCATAAATAATCTCATGATCAGATATGGAATATTATTCAAATACCTCTCTCATCAATTTTTGGCCACATTCCTCATGGATAGCTATAAAATAATCTTTAATATGTTCCTCTTCATTCAAGAAAGTAGAATTGCCCTTATATTCACCAAGGGGAATCCCCATGGTGATTTATTCCTCATAGTCACTAAAGACATCTTCTTGTTCAAATATGACTTGAGATCTTTCCTTTGCATTTGATTCTCTCAAAATAGGCTATTTTTTAATAAGGGGTGAGGTGGAAGGTTGATGGATTAGCTCATGGGTTTGAGATGAAGGATGGGATGTGATGAGGGGATGATGAGTTGGAGATGGAGTGTGAGGTGAAGTGGAGGACTTGTGAATGGTTTTAAGAAAGAAGACTGCACTGGTAAGCTCATGGGGAAGTGACCCTTTGGGCTGATTAGAAGTAAAACCACTTACATCAGTAGAAGTTGCACCTTGCCAATGGCTTCCTTGAGACTCTTCAAAAACAACATGTTTATTTTTAGCTTCCTTATCTTCCCACATTTTTATCCTAGTTATCGATAAATGAGAACACTTATTTACCAATTCCATTTTCTCTTTGATCTCCCATTGAGCTCCTTATATCTCTTCAAACATTTACAACACTTACATACAACTTGGGACCACACCTTTTAACCATTACATGAGGTGATTAGGGAGAACATCATACTCATCATCCCATGTTCTCATATCATGTTCATTAACTAATAGTATTGGTATGATTCCCAATGAATATTTGATGTAATATAGGATTAATGAAGGAGGAAGACCATAAGAAGGAATTTAATGATAAGATTCTTGGTAGCCTTCTTCATAAGGCTTCCAAATAATATGATGTCTATATGGGGAGGGAAATGGAGGACCATAAAGCTTCCATGGTTTATAGGATTGGTATCCATTATGATAGGACTGCTGAGGAGCATAATATGGTTCATAGCAAGGTTGATAGGGAGGTTCATGATTGGGGTATTCAACATAGATTTTCATATCAACCTCATACGTAGATAAGATGCAAAAAATGATCAAAACCTTCAAAAAAAGATACATGGTCTAATTACAATGATAATTCTCATTTGAAGTCACCATTGGTGTTATCTTTCTTGCTTCCAAAAGTTGATTGGAGGGAAAATAGACCAACAATATTCCCACTCTCTTGGACCTTGGTTTCATCAAGTATGCTAGAACTATTGTCGACAAATCTAGCATCCTAGAAGAGAGTGTTCAATCCTCTTCTATAATTGGGAAACATGGGAATACTTCCAGGTATGTGTGTGTACCTATGGTGGAAGTAAGCCCCTAGATTTAAGGGTTATCTCCCTAAATGTATCTTGAAATTATTATCACCTAAACTAGTACTTGATTATAGGAAAAGAGTTATACATTTTCATGAAATGAAACTAATCTAAGGGGGTGATACACCAAGATTATTTCCATATGATCATTATACTTATTTCACTAAGAAACAAGGCATATAAACTAGCTTCCAAGTCCTAAAATATTCTAACATGAGTGTTTGAATATGGAGGTGAGATGTATGAAGGATATCCAAGGTAAGTGAACCATAGGATAGTTATAGACACTAATGTTCATTATACACTTAAAATATAGACCCATACACATGACAATAATTCATATGACCTTCTATAATAAGAACTTTTACTTAAACATGAGAGGATAAGGAAAGCAAGGATAGAAGATTATCACTTAACCTAACCATACATCACTATGCAAACTTAAAAAAATGTTCATGAACATATAACTAGACTTAAATTTATTATTCAAAGGAAAAATACAATTCCATTCTAGTAGGTATTTTCCATACATGGAATATAATTAGTTTATAATAGCCAAAATGGCCACTACTTATAGAATTTGAGAGAGAAGTGAGAAAAGAGATGTCTAAGAGTCATAAGAACACTTTTAAAGTTGAGAGGAGGAGTTAAACATGTAATATAATGAAGTATAATATAGAACATGTAATGTTTTATAGGCCAAATATCCTTCCAAGTTATGAAACTCATGAAATATGTCATAGGATTCCTCATTACTTGCTAAAAAAACTACCTTCATCATTTGGATCTTTTGGAATGTTCAACAATTGACTAGGGATAGAAGTGATGATTGCACTAATGGGGAGGGGTTATATACATGCTCCACCATGCATTGGTTTCATCCCTAATCATCAATATTATTCTAGAGATGAGTCATCACTACCTACAGTCTAAATAACCCCTTTTCACTCACCCTTCAAACTTGGCATCAAAGTGATCTTTAATTTTCAACATAAATCCTTATAAAGGAGTGAATGACACATATAAAGACATCCTATATCTTTAGATTCCTTAGGTAGTCCTTAAAAATATTTACACTTAAATTTTTCACTCTCATCACTAGCTTGTTCACTATATCATTCTGGACTGGTTGAAGTGAGAGTACTTGCAAAAGCAATTATGAGGTTTTATACTATAATAAATGGACATGAGGGGTTATCCCAAGTCCCAATATTTCTCCCAATGTTAATTTAATCCTTTTAATATTACCAAAACCTATAAGACACCAAAATAGTTAGGAAAATCTCATTTTACCCCTATCCATACAAGTATGGAATACCTCAAATGGATGGGAAGGAGATCTGGAGATTTTTTTGAAAGATATAATCAATTTCATGTTTATTCTATTCCATTTGGGTTAATTTATAGCTTCATCTTCTCCATGAGGTCACTAACCAAGGGTTTGGAGGGTTTTGAACAATTTTGACCTTTAGTGATTTTTCTTAAAGGTATGACATTAGATCTAAAAACAAATTATAAAAAAATGATGTTCAAGGCCTCCATCATTTCTTAGACTCTTAGATTCCCATGCACATCTTCTAAATAGATGTTAGCTCTCAAACTTGCCTACTCAAACTCCCTTTTTCATTCTACATAAGCATGGATTGGATTTAGGCCAAAATGAGGTTTCCCTATGCCTTATTATGCACTTCAATAACTCAAATACACCTGAGAAATCCTAATAAACATTTTTATATTCATTTTAATAGTCATATAATGATAGGTATGGAGTTGAACCCCTTGAAGGTTTTAGGCTTTGACTAGACCTAATAGGTTTGCCTACATCTTTGTAAGTTTATATCATGATGTTGATTTTAAACCTATATGCATTGGTTTATTATGTTTATCCATGTCTAACACAACTCATGAAATCATCGTAAAAGGTATCACTACCTCTCAAATCATCTCCTTGACCTTAATTGTTGAATGTGTAGGGTTTCAATGTTTTGGGATGCCCTCTATCTGAGACAAAATAGAGGGAACTTCCTCTATTTTCCTAGATAAAAGGGAGGCATTATAGGATCCTCTAAGTGATGAATACCTTTTGTGTAATATTTCAAGGCTTTATCTCATGAGTATCCCCTCCATACATCAATAACTCTCAAGATAGACTGCAATTGATTCACTATGTGTAGGGTGTCAAGTATGAATGTGTATGTAGGTTAGACACCCTTTCTTTCCCCTATTTCCATGATATTAGGGTATCATAGAATGGTTATTTTCACTGTCCAATTTTTCATCATGCTTACCAACATTTCTCATTATCTATGTTGGCTCCTTCAACTCCTACTTTACTCACCTAGACTTGATTGATAAATTGCATACTTACTGAATTAAAGGTAAGCTTGTACGTGAGTACTTATGTGTTCTAGAAATTTCCATGAATTACATTGATGTCCTTAAATTTTAAAAATCTCATTCCATATTTTAAATTTTTCATATTATGCCTTGAGGTTAGACCATCGTCAAGACTAGTCATATGACTCGTTTTGCTAACTATGTTTTCTATGTTTCTCCTTCAAAGGTGACCCCTATAGGTGGTCTTACATAGTTTATAAGTTATATTATTGTTACAAGGGATTATTGAAGTTATAACTTCTCATTCCATAGTAATTAATATCACCTCACTTCATACCCATACTAATCCAATTATGAAATTTCTATATTGTAACTCATTATATATAACAATCAACAATGGTTGACTTTGCTGAGGCAAAAGGGCTCGTACATTGTGTTTCTCTTCTTGGAACATGTGTCTCTCATCCTAGGGTCATTATAAGGTCTTATAACCAATCCAATTGGATTGTATTTGTGATTGAAGGCCTAATACCACTAAATTTATTTACATGAGCTTATGAGTCACCTATAGTCAGGTTATAGGTGAGTTTCTTGAATAGTGACACACATGTAGGTGTGCATGGAGGATAACATCTTGAAAGTTAGATTTATATGATGGCCTTTAAAATATAAATGTCCCTCTCACTTTCATATAACCACTTGTCATAGGGGGGTGCTATTACATTTTTATCTCAAGGGTGTAGGATCATTTGAAGTCCCAATCCTATAGACAACACTAATTGAACATAGTGAACAATTGTACAACTAAGAGGACCTCAAAATTACTCTCTTTTAGTCACACACCCTCCTCCTTTTGTAAGGATGTACTTATATGTGGGGGATACAATATTAGCATAATTAGGTTAATAATTATATCATGTGACAATGTTTTAGGGCATCACCAAAAGTGCCCAGTACTCTATTTTAGAGCTTTAGGGAAATTATCCCTGAACTCAAACTTCCAATTTGAACAAGGCTTCTAAACTCTACCTAAAAATATAATGGTTTAAAAAAGTTTATCAACATGTATCAAAATTCTAAAAACTTCATAGTAACCTCAACACCTATTAAAATTCTCCATGACCAGGCTCATAATCTTTATGTTTGGTCACTTGTAGATGAACATCTCAGGTTATAGGACAATGAATGTAGATGTAGGCAGTATGCATGATGCATATGTATTCAATGAAATTTTAACCTTTCATAAACTTTCTGATGGAATCTAGCATCATGTACAACCTAAATAAACTCAAATACCCCTTTCAATGTTATTGGCATTTATGAGGTACTTGTAGGCATGCATTAAGTTGCAAATAGTCAGTGAGTGTGGAGATAACTAATTTGTATGAAGAATAGGCTTGTTATTAGTTCAAAACCTTATTAAAAGGTGTTTAAATGAATAATAATGACCTTTATATAATTAGAAAAAGTTTTAAGATGTATTCTAATGTGACATTCTCTCCATGGCACCTATAGATGTTCATATAATGGGCTGACTGTGTATGTCTTTGGAATTGACAATTGCAGTCCTTCTTGTGCTATTTTAGAGGATGTAACTTAATTGTTAATGCTTATAAGAAGGTATAAAAACTCTTCAAACTATTCAAATACCTCACATGATGTTTTCAAACTTTAAAACACCATGACTGCAATGAAATCTTGCAAAGAATTGATTGTGTGTTTTTTAGTATTTTTTTATGCTTTTTCAATGTGATCTAATTAGCTACTAAAAGTAAAGTAAATGTAGAGTTTAGAGTTACCTAGAGATGAATTTTGGTTTCACACTATTGATCAATCTTTGAGAGAACTCCTCTTTGGCTGGGGAGGAATGACTTGCAATTAACCACACTTAATTTAAAATGGATTAATATATAGATGAGTGGGCTACCTAGTAAGAAACTAATCCCAAGAAGTGACATGCTTCCTTAGATGGATGTCAGCCTACATTCAACATTTAAGTTTACAAATAAATATGAAACTACAAAGATATATATGGATAAATAGACAATGCCAAAGATAATTTAATCTATAGCAATATTATTCTGATCAAAGTAATTATCCCAAAATTTAGTTGCAATATCAATGTCTTCTTAAATTATAGCTAATTTTTCATTAATGTATTCAAAATTATGTATAAAATCCATAATGTAAAGTCCTAGATCAAATGCAATGTCACTCTAATTGGCAAATACAGGTTGAGGGACTATGGGAAGATCAAATATGCTAATAGAATCATGTACTAATTTGGGTAGGGTCATCTACATGAAAATATATATTTTAGCAAACTAAAATATAGATTTAACATATGATAAAGATGAAAAATAAATGGTTTAAAGCTATATTTATAAAATGATATGGATTTATGATGATCATATAGGATCGACATCAATTCAGATGAATCAATGTCGATTTTATGTAAAAGTGTTGAACTATAAAATAGACTATAATTATGGCTTAGAAAATTGGTAAAACAATCAAAACCAAATGTAAATAAAAACATATAAATACATAAGATAAATAAAACTTAAAATATGAAGAAAAGACTGAACTTGGATGGTTGAAAATGTGTAGATAAAGAGATGCCAAAATGAGGTAGATGGCCTTCAAAATCCCTTGATAATGTCACCAATCAAGTGTTCTTCAAAGTGGTAAGATGCTGGTAATGTCTATACATAGGTTTGAGACTAGTTTGGATAGAATTTTACAATCAAGATGACTTCCTTCCTTTCACATTAATTCCTCTTGAGCAATGGGAGTTTGTTGATTATTTATGGATCAATGTCAATCCTAACCAATTGGCGTTAATCATAGAGGATCGATGTCGATCCACTTGATTTGGTTAAAATTTTTCTAAGGCTATTTTGAACCATGTGCCAAACTTAATGAATATAGCACTAAGTTGTTTGCATAGATTTTTAACAAGGGTAGGCTATTAGGAGGGTTGTTGAGAGGTTGGGTAATTTGTTTTTATTTGATTTTTATGGATTTTATGGTTAAGGGTGGTAAATAGTAATTAATAGAATTAATTACCATGGGTAAATATGGGTGAATTATTATTTAAATTTAATTTGATTAACCTATGTGGTAAAGGTAAATGAGAAATTAAAATTTAATTATTTAAAATAATTACCCATGGGGGTTGTTATGTTAGAAATAACATAAATATGATGATGCACAAGTTTATACAAAAGGGTATATAAAACTAGTATTTACATTTTACCCTTTTTATGGAGTGGTATGGAATAGTGAGATGTGAGACAAATAATATAAGGTGTCTAATGCCCCAAGTTTATTGTGAGAACGTATCCACCCTCAAACTAAGTGTTAGGAAGTAAAATGGAATAGATGATGGGTTTGAACAATATGAAATGGATAGAAAATGTGAGTGAGGTGAAATTGACAAGTGAAAGATAGCTAAGGACATACAAAAAATGTGGATGGCTAAAATAGAATTCCAAGTTTGGATTTAATGGAATAAAAATTAATCCAGCCAACAATGTCCAAAAGATTGAAGCAAGTAAAAAAATGTCATAGCTAAAACAAATGGGTGAAAGTAAAGGCTATCAAGAAAAAAAATAAGAATAGTAGACCAAAGCATCTAGTGTGTGTATGGTGTATGTGTTAGTTATAAACAAATGTTCACAAGACAAAAATATACCTTTGAAGCTTACAAGGGGTAAGAATTTGGAAAAAAAGTGGTATGCCTTTAAGGATATTGGGGAGCTGACAAGGGGTCAAAATCCTTGAATATAAAAGGTAATAAGAAACAAAAATGGGATAGTTGAAGCATAGGCAACAAAATCGGGCTTGGGAAGAAAATTGGGAGCATGAAATAATGATCCATAAGTGAAAAAACTTAACAAGCTAGCATGATCGATGTTGATCTATGAGGGATTGATGTCGATTTAGAAGATTGACATTGATCCTTGAGTGATCAACATCAATCATGAGAATATAAATATATATATATATATATATATATATATATATATATATATAAAGGCTCATTCAAATATCAATGAAAACAAAAATCTGAGAGCCAAATTTGATGTGCATCAACCTTGTAAACAAACACAAGACACTACAGAGGAAAACACAAGTAGATGATGATGATAGCGACTACAATATGAGGTAAGGGTTAAAAAAATAGCAAGGATTTAGGATTTTATTTATGTTTTTTCATTTTGTTATTTTTTATATTTTATTTATTAGCATAAGAAAGTAGGTGTATTAGGAAAATTAGCAAGGTGAAGGGGAGTTATATATATATATATATATATATATATATATATATATATATATATATATATGTATGTATGTATGTATGTATGTATGTATGTATGTATGTATATATATACACATACATATATATATATATACACATATATATACATACATATATATATATATATATATATATATATTATTGTTTTGATTTTTTAAGAAATGTATGACTTATGTGGGGGAATTTTAAGTTAAAGGGAATTGATGTCAATCTAATATGGATTGACCATGATCCTCCAAGATCAATGATGATCATAAAGGGATCGACCAATCCATAGGATCATTATCGATTTATATCAAATTAACATCGATCCTTAGAGGATCGATAGAAAACAAAAAACTTATGCTTTTGATTAACTAAAAGGACACTTTTGATAGGCTCGAAAGCTACTGATGATGAGGGATAGAATCCCTCCATTGATAGCACAACTGTAATATTTCATAAGTGATGAGGACTAGGCACATATTGAGGTGTTAGGGTTTGGAGGGATTTGACATTATCAACATTTTCATCGAGATATCAACATGATGGTTATAGTAATAGAGTGGTGGGATCATACCACCAACACATTTTGTCTTTTGAATGGTGAGATGACCATTACTACAGAAGACATCCACTACATTCTATGAGTACTAATTTTAGGTGCTCTAGTATATACAATTGATGAGGTTGGGTGAGTGGTAGCATTGGTGCACCTATATGATGAGGTTATCAAAGATATTAAATTATTTTTTGGGAGGTTCTTGCTGATGTAGTGGATTGCACCCTAGGCAAGATGCCGAGATCTTGCATTCCACATGCAAAAATGGAAAATTCCCCTCTTACCTGTGAGAAAGGGAAAAACTAGGGGGAGAGTCTCTAGATAAGGGCTAGCTCCCTTTGATGCATCTGAGTTATTCTAGTAAGTTACTAATGCATATATATGTATGTGTTTGGGGGGGGTGTTAAAAAGAGAGAAAGATGCTGAAAATAATAGAACCTAATCTAATAGGGTGATGCACCAAACAAGTTTGATCTACTCACACCTACACTATGACCATGAGAAACACATACATACACTTTAACTGGTAAAAGGACAAGTCTGCAGGGGATTGATAGGGAGGATTTAATGGGAAAACACAGTAAAGGGACTTATCATAGGTGTTGTAAGAAGAGCACACTATTTGACAGTCTTCTTCTACTTATGTGATCTGAGCACAACTCTTCTTGTCACCTATAAGAAATGCACTTTGCATACACCAAGTGTGTTAGTATCGACCCTGTGAAAATATTAAGGAACAATGACTGAACACAATACTAACACTCAAACACACTCAGAGATATGTATAACCATAATAGAGGTAAAATTTTGTGTATTTTATTGATTCTAGGTGAAAAATAGTAGGGCTTCACCTTACAATGTGAGAGATATCTTCTCGAATGAGAAGTCTACAATATATAGAGGAAGAAGGAGGCCTTTTGATGCCCCTATTATAATAGACCCATGTGTGCTCTGAGAATTGGAAAGAGGAAAGCCACTCAAAGGTAATGCTGTGTCAGCTCCCACTTCAAGGTGAAATTATGGGCTACATCGTTTGTCTACAAAAGACTTCTCCTTTAAGGCATTTCATGGCTTGCTTTCTCATTAATGCAAAATGGGGAAAAATGGGTTGAATCACTCACTATTTGTTCATGCCTCTTGGTAATCAATTGGTAGACACTATTTCAACTACAAAAATAAATCGCCTCTTCTTTGCCACCTGGGTTGATTTCTCAATTTTGATCCTTCATCCCTCAGGTTATCTTCTGCTAGTTCTTCAGCTCTCTGGACTCCCTCTTCGATGATTTTTCCCTTCTGGCCTTTAGTCCTTTTATTCCTTCAGGTTCACACCTTTCCTTTAAAAGCCAATGGTTATTCCATTCCTTCAAAGTTGATGTTTATGTGGCCGTCACTTTGAAACTTATAAGGCACTTTGAAATGCGGATGTCAACACGTGGTGGATTCCACTGAGTTTATAATAGGACACATGGCAGTATCCACTCGATTATAGAAACTTTTTATCTTTCTTAGAAATATTCAGGACTCATTTGATTCTCATGGACAGTGACACTTGGCACACTCTGCATAGCCTTTAGTAGCTTACATGGGCCCACTAGAGTCTTCTCTTGAATAACGAAGCCAAAAGGAGAAACCCGTAGAAGTTGACACATGGCCATTTCTACTTACTCCTTTCCTTGATGATTCCTCTACTACAAAGTTTTATGTTTTTGCACCTTTCATTTACTTGATCAATCCCTTTAGCCTTTTCTATGGGTCCCCTTTGCAAGATTTCTCTACCTCTGCAAGGGCACTCATCTTTTGGCTTTAGGATGCTCCTTTGAGCTAAGCCATTGAATTGACTAATTGAACCAAAAATGGTTTAATGATTCAATGGTTCAATATTGTGCACCAATTATTTGTTGAACCTAGCCTTTGAACCTACTGCTTGAACCAAATGCTTAAACCTAGAAAGGTTCAATAGTTCAATGGTTCAATGGTTCAATGGTGAATTTTGCTTGTTCTTTTGACATCTTGAACCAAACACTTGAATCATTTGTTTGAACTAACCACTTGAACAAAGAAAGGTTTAACAGTTCAATGGTTTAATGCTTCATGCCATTTGTTTAAACTTTGCTGATTTAAAACCAAGCCCCTTTAAACCTTTCATGATGAACCAAGTGATGAACCAAGGCGTTGAACTCAGCTATTGAACCAAGCCGACTGAACCATTCGATTGAACCTCACCATGGATCTTTGTCATTGAACCAAAGCATTGAACCAAAGTGATGAACCAAGGAGTTGAACTTTGTCGATGAACTCTACCATTGAACCAAAGGGATGAACAAAAGTATTGAATCGGTTCAATGGTTCAAAGATGCTAACTTTGGAAAGATCATGTCGTTGAACCACTTTTCCAACCTTTAAGAAAAAGTGTCTTGAACTATTTTAGCTCTTTTCCTTGTGAATTTCTTTTGAAAAGAGTCCAAAGAAGATTTGTAAAACCTTGCAGTCTTTGAATTGGTTCTTCATCTATCGAAAGAAATGCCTGTAGATTCTATAGAAACACCTGCAGAGTCTGTAGAAATGCCTACAAACTCCATAGAAATGCCTGTAGAGTCTGTAGAAATTTCTAGACTTGTGTAAAATCAAAAAAATGAATTGGCTCAAAATAACAGGGAAAGAAGGGGATTGCTTTTGGCCTATTGGAACAAAAATGGTCAACAAATTGGTGACTCCCAAGGGAAGCATGCCTGTTATGCTTAGAAACAAGTTGCCTTAAAATCAATTGGGCACGGAGTCAAAATATAGCTTTGAAAAAGGTTAACAATAGCCTTGAGAGATCTGAGAATCAATCATGAAGATTTTACCTCCAAAAAGAAAGAGAAAGAGAAAACACACACAAGACTAAGAAAAATACTAACATGTGCAAAAGCACTTAGGGAAAGTAGAAACAAAGTAAGGGAAATATATACATGATGGGAAAAGGGCTTAGTAACAATGCTTAAGATGTATCCTATTAATTGGGATATACAATTCTTCACAATCCAACCTAGAGAGTTGGTATGCATTATGTTGCTTGCACTGAGTAATGACGTATGGACCACTCCACAAGGCATCAAACATCATGTGCTTTATAGGCTTAGCTCAGTTTGCATCCCACTTCAAGATGATGTCTCCTTCAGAGAAACCTTTAGATGAAGATTTCTTATCAAAGTGTTTCTTCTTCTATTATTGGTAGCTAGTCATAGAAGCCATAGCCTGGTCCCTTGTCTCTTGGTGCTCCATCAGCTCACATAATCTAACCTCCATGTTGTTGCCCTCTTCCAACTATAGCTAGTGAGTGAGGTCCAAGGTTGGTAATTCAAGTAAAATGGGAAGCTTGGCTTCCCTCCCATATATGAGCATGTATGGTGAATTATTGATTGCTCTCTTTAGATGATCTATTATAGAGCATATATAGAGCTATTTTCAACTTGGCATGCCAAGTCCTCTGATTCTCCTCCATGGTCCTCTTGATGATCCTGATCAAGTTCTTATTGGTGGACTCAGCCAGCCCATTTCCCTGTGGGTAGTAATTAGATGAAGTTCTAAGATATATACCATACCTTAGCTCCCATTCACTTGTTTTAGCTCCCAAAAAAGCTAGAGAATCATCTAAGATTATGGTAGCTCAAACCCTGAACCTAGTCACCAGGTCTTCATAAAAATCTAGGACTACATTCTCATTGGCTTCCTTTAGAGCAACAACCTCTACACACCTTGTGAAATAATCTATGGCGGTCAGGACCCACTTATGTCCAGCACTAGGGGAGGGTTAATCATCCCTATGAAGTCAAGGCCCCATTGCATGAATGGCTGCTCTACCTGAATAAGCTGTAAAGGCATGACAACTAGCCGTTGCTTCCCATTAAAAACCACACATTTCTAGCACTTTCATACCTAGGCATGGGTGTCCCTGAATATAGTAGGCTAGAAGTAACTAGCTCTCATTATTCTGGTAATTATGGTTCTGGGAGTAAAGTGGCCACCAGTCAGTCCATCATGGAACTTGGATAGCACTTTATCAGCCTAACTTGAGTCTATGCATCTTAAAAGGACTCCTGAGAGATCCCTTGATGGACATAAGGGAGAGACTAGAGCCTGAAGTACCTTCTTTTGGTCTTATCAAGACCCTATGGGCACTCACTAGTGAGAAGAAATTGCCTCAAGTCTAATGTCCAATCCTTCATGACAGTTGGTTCTTCTACTATAGTTGCACCATGAATTAGTAGGATGTCCTCCCTTTACTGCTTAAAGTTTGTAGTAAGGTGTTCACACAAACCTCTCCTTCTTACTAGCTTGGTGATCTTAATATCTACATCATATTCCATCACCTTAGTGATCCACCCCACTCTTTTTTCATTTAGGTCCCGATTGGTCAAGAAATTCTTGATGCTAAGATGTGGAACCATGAGGTAAATTTTGTTGTTGGACATCATATGCCTAAATTTCTTTAGGCTCTATATCACTGCCAGGACTTGCTTTTCTACATATGTGTACCTAACTTCAAAACCCTCTAAGCCTTGGCTAAAAAATGTGAGTGGTTGTTCAAGGTTATAACCATTTTCTTGGGTAAGCATGGCAGAGATTACCTCTTCATTGCTAAAGGTGTAAAGGTTGAAATCTTTGGTAAAGTTGGGGATGATCAAAGTAGGAGCCTGGGCTATGGCTTGCTTGATCTCTTTAAATCTATCCCTTCTTTGTGTTTTCCACAAGAACTCCTCACCCTTCTTTAACATAGAGGTCAATGGCTTGACTATCTCTACAAAATTTGAGATGAATCTCTGAATGAAATTTATCCTACTGAAGAAGCTCTATAGGCCTTTCTTGTGCTTAGGTAGGGACATCTCCACGATAGAATGAACTCTCTCTGGGTCAATAGATAAGCCCTCCTTATAAATGATGTGGCCAAGGAGTTTCCCCTCATGAATATCAAACACACATTTCTTTGGGTTGAGAGAGATACCAAACTCTCTACACCTCTCAAAGATTTGTTTGAGGTGTTTCATGTGTTGGCTCACCTCCTTGGAGAATATTTTCACATCATCAAGGTACACTAGCATAGTGCTATTTATCAAGCCCCAAAAAGCCATGTCCATGGCTCATTGAAAGGTGGCACCAGCATTAGACAACCCAAATGACATTTTATTGTAAGAAAACATTCCCCATTTTGTAGTGAAGGTTGTCTTGTGCTAGTCATAGTCTTGCACCAAAATCTGATTATATCTTGAATATCCATCTAGGAGGGATAAACACTCACTTCCTGTTACCCTTTAAAGGATCCACTCCATGTTTGGGAGGGGATAATGGTCTTTCAAATAGACTCTATTAAGGTCTCTAAAATCGATGCATAACCTGATCTCCCCACTCTTTTTCTAGACAGGAACAAGATTAGCCAACCAAATGGAGTGTTTGATTGGAAATATTATCTTAGACTCCATCAACTTGGCTAGTTCCTTCTGCATGAGGGGCTCAATCATTGGCTTGGTAGGCCTCTACTTCTATGTGATTGGCTCGGCACCTTCTTCTATCTCAATGGTGTGTTGGGATAAACTTGGGTTGAAACCCTTCAGATCGCTATATTCCCAAGCAAAGACATCAACAAATTCTTGGCATAATAAGATGAAGGTTCACCTTTCTCGGTCTGTGCATACTTTTCCAAGTGCAAGCGTCTTATCCTTAAATATCTCAACCTTCTCATAATTATCCTCTTTTGTTGTGATGCATGCCTTATCGCTCTTCAACTGGTCATCTCCATTGAAGATACTCTCTAGAGTGACCAAACCTTTGGGGAGTTTATTTTTCTTTAGCTGAACAATTTGGTTTCCATATTGCTACTGCAGCTTTGCTTGGTTTCTGGCAGTGAACTCAACTTCTTCTTGTAAGAATAGTGCTATTTATTGGTCACTATCAAAGACTTTCCAATTGGTGATGTTGTCAGGGACAAAGGGTTGGATTACCACCTTTAAGTGGCATGAATCACAGTCTTAACCTATTTCCCTAGGAATATCAAACTGGGCACCAATTATTGCTAGCCTATTTGCTTGCTTATTCTATTCTCTAGGAATGGAGGCAACATTGAAAGCAAAGAAATTTTCCACCAAGTCCCAAACCCTATGTTTGTAGGACTTTAGTAAAGAATTCTTTGTCAAATTCTGGCCTCTCACATGATTGACAATCATCTCGCTATCACCCAAAACTTGTAGCTCCTTGATTCCTCTTTTCCTTGCCCACTCCAGACCATGGATAAGGGACTCATATTTTTCAATATTTCTTGTGCAAGAAAATTGGAAACAAAAAGCTAAAAAGTATCTCTCCTTTGAAGGGGAGACTAACACCGCTCCACCACCAGCTCCTAATTTACTTCTAGAGCCATCAAAGAACATCTACCATAGACCTAGGTCTTCTTGTCTTACCTTCATCAAATTTGGTAAAAAAGCACCTTCTTCATGTATGTAATAAATCTAAGGCCTACCTCCTCTATGAACTTGTAAGGGTCATGCACGAAGTTGTCACTTCCACATTCATCCAAGAGTAGGTTTGCAACTCCTTCAAGAGCAGAGGATGGGGATTGATCCACCTAGGATTCTTCTTGGATAATGGTGAGCTAATATTCACTTCCTTGAGTGAGTATGGTTCTATATGGTCCCTATGGAGTGGCTTAGATTTAATCTTCACTTTAGTTCCATACTTGGTTCTAAAAACTAGATAGGACCAGTTTGCCGCTAGATAGTCACCTATCTTGGATGTGAAGTCCCTAGACAAGTAAATGGAAAAATAAGGAGGGACATCTACCACTACTACATCATGGGGAATTAAGAAAGTTAAGCAATCATGTAGTGTTAAGCTCAAACCTTTCACCACCCCCACTATCTTTGCTGGTGTTCCATCCAGCTGTAGGACTCCTTTATTCATTTCTTCATATTTTAATCCCAGCTTGTCAGCTACACATTTGGGCATTATCAAGGTGTTTGCCCCACTGTTAATGATACAATTATGTACCAAGAAGTCTCCTATGATTAAGGACACATAAAAAGGGGGAACCTTTTCTTCCTTTTTATCTTAGCCTAATGTGGAAGGCTGCCCATTCATCATTAGAACATTATCGGCCTTTGTTGGGACAACTTGTCCATTCAGCTCATGCAATTCCTTTTACAGCATGTCCTTTTTCCTTGGCATAGACAATGCATCCCATAAGGATATTTTCATGTGTAGATTCTTCATCTGATCCACCACATTGACTCGAGGGTTGCCTTCCTTCAAATTCTCTTTAGGGTTATTTACAGCATGGGGCACAGGTTAAGGATTTGAAGGTACAATTGGTGCTCTAAAGTTTGGGACCCTTTGATTTTCATGTGATGAAGAAGGTATTGTCGATGTTTGGGTAGTAGATTGAGTTTCTTCTATTTCTCTCCTTTTGAATCTTGTGTTAGCTATGACACAGTCACCCTGATTGCCTATAGTGCCTGTGTAATTGATTGCACAAAACTCACCTTCTAGGTGATTCATAAGAGTAGAATCAGGCTGAATCTAACTGTTGCTCATGTTGGGTTACATTAAGGCCTCAAAACATAGGAATTGAGTGGCTACCTAATTATCTTGTATGTTTGTGTAGTAATCCAACATTTCATTTATATAAATAGCCAGCTCTTGACCATATCTCATGGTTGAGCAACTGGGTTCTTCTTATACCAGATTGTTTTTAGCAGACACCATAGCCTTGGATGATGAAGGAGTGCTTGGATTATATCCTTGATAGGGTCTGGATTGTGCAGACTGACCCTACCCCTAATTGTAATTTTTGAGTGGGAGTTTACTTACTTGACTGTACTACTGATATCCTTGATTTGGCTAGTTGTTTTGGGCCTGCTGCCTTTTGATAGCCACTAGTTCATTTGTTACATTTTGTAATATAATTTTGATCTCATGGAGCTCATTATATGGAGTAGTAGCTAGCTTATCTATGCTAGGAAAAAGAGCCAAATTGGGAGCATCACTCTAAATTAGAGGTAGCATTTTAGGGAAAAGTGGCATGTGGGGTCTAGGAGCTATTTTCCTAGCGTGTACTAGGCAATTTTTAGCCACTATAGTTATGCCATAGGTGGCAGGTAGTATATGCCCTCCCATGGACTGTATCATAACAAAAATATCAGTGTTCAATGCTCTTAAGTAATAAAGGAATGTATAGATGGGTGTCAGCCTTACCAAAATGGGAATTATATCCCATGTCTTCTAAAATTGAGTGTTGAAATCATACATGTATTCATGTGGAGCTCTCTTCATCATAATCAGCTACTCAGTTGGTGAGAGGTGGTCACTCTTCTCCCCAAATCAATTTGTCAAGATATATCCCAATTCATTATAAGAATTGACTGAATTTTTGGGTAAAGTCCCATACCAGTCTAGGACTTTGCCCTTGAGAGACAATGCCAACAATCTAACTGCAATATTATTCTCAGTGACATTGTGAATATTGTAGAGGTTAGCAACATTTTTGATGTGTTCAATAACTATAATGGGTCCCTCTCCATTGAAGGGATGCACACTCTTAAGGATTGATCCTAGAATTAGGTCATAACACAGGTGATTCAAGGGACTCCGACCATAAAAAGTCATAAAGGGTAATCCCATGGCTATGACGGGATGCAAATGAGGTTTGCTAGCTTGGGTGGATCTTATAATAGGTTTAGGAAAGTGATTTGCTGAATAAGGATGAGTCCTTTTGAAGCTTAGTCTCTTTACTAAATTGAAGGGAAATTTTAGGAATTTGAAAGGGACACCCTTAGCAATAGATCATGTAGTAACTTTAGGCATAGGAGGTCAGGTTGGTCTTTAATCAAAAACTAAAACTCTTACCAGTGGATTCATCAGATGCTAAAAATGGTGATTTTTCTTTAACAAGACCAGCATCAATCCTAAAATTTTTACTAAGTGTAAAAAGATTGGGTCCCATCGGGTGTGCCAAGAACTGTTAACGTAGTGGATTACATCTTGGGTAGGAGGTCGAGCTCCTACCTGCAACATGCAACAATGGAAACTCCCCTCTTTCCTATAGGAAAGGGAAAAACTGGGAGGAGAGTCTCTAGATAAGGGCTAGATCCCTTTGATTCATCTGAGTTATTTCAGTAAGTTACTAATGCGCGTGCACGTGTGTGTGCGTGCGTGCGTGCGTGCGTGCGTGCGTGCGTGTGTGTGTGTGTGTGTGTGTGTGTGTGTGTGTGTGTGTGTGTGTGTGTGTGTGTGTGTGTGTGTGTGTGTGTGTGTGTGTGTGTGTGTGTGTGTGTGTTTTGGGGGGGTTGAAAAGAGAGAAAGATGATAAAAATTATAGAACCTAACCTAATAGGGTGATGTACCAAACAAGTTTGATCTACTCACACCTACACTCTGACCATGAGAAACACATACACTTTAACTAGTAAAAGGACTAGTCTGTAGGGGATTGATAGGGAGGCTTTAATGGGAAAACATAGTAAAGGGACTTATCATAGGCATTGTAGGAAGAGCACACTATTTGACAATCTTCTTTTACTTATGTGATATGAGCATAACTCTTCTTGTCACCTGTAAGAAAGGTGCTTTGCATACACCAGGTGTGTTGGTATCGACCCTATGAAAGCATTAAGGAACAATGACTGAACACAAGACTAACACTCAAACACACTCAGAGATATATCCAACTAGAATAGAGGTAAAATTTTGTGTATCTCATTGATCCTAGGTGAAAAATAGCAGGGCTTCACCTTACAATGTGAGAGATATCTTATCAAATGAGAAGTCTACAATATATAGAGGAAGAAAGAGGCCTTTTGGTGCCCCTATTACAAGTGACCCATGTGTGATCTAAGCATTAAGAAGAGGAAAGCCACTCAAAGGTAATCTTATGTCAGCTCCTGCTTTGGGGTGTAATTATTGGCTGCATTGTTTATCTGCAAAAGGCTGCTCCTTTAAGGCATTTCATAGCTTGCCTGCTCATTAATGCAAAATGGGGGAAAAATGGGTCACACCATTCACTGTCTATTCACTCCTCTTGGTAATCAATTGGCAGACACTATTTCAATTACAAAAATAACTCACCTCTTCATTACCACCTGGGCTACTTTCTCAATTTTTCTCCTTCATCCCTTGGGTTATCTTCTGCTAGTTCTTTAGCTCTCTGGACTCCCTCTTCAATGATTTCTCCCTTCTGGCCTTTACTCCTTGAATTCCTTTAGGTTCACACCTTTCATTTAAAAGCCAATGGTTATTCCATTCTTGCAAATTTGACATCTGTGTGCCCATCGATTTGAAACTTATAAGGCACTTTGAAACATGGATGTCGACACGTGTCAGCTTCTATTGAGTTTATAATGGGACACGTGGTAGTATCCACTCAAATGTAGAAACTTTCTAGCTATCTTAGAAATATTTAGGAATCATTTGATTCTTGAAAACAATGAAACTTGGCACACTCCACATATCCTTTAGCAGCTTACTCGGGCCCACCACAGTCTTCTCTTGAATAATGAAGCCAAAAGGAGAAACCCATGGAAGTTGACATGTGGCTGCTTCTGCTTACTCCTTTCCTAAATGATTCCTCTGCTACAAAGTTTGATGTTTTTGTACCTTTCACTTACTTGATCGATCCCTTTAGCCTTTTTTTTGGGTCTCCTTTGCAAGAGTTCTCTACCCTCCACAAGGGTACTCATCTTTTGGCTTTAGGACGCTCCTCTGAACCAAGCCATTGAACTGACTGATTGAACCAAAAATGGTTCAACAGTTCAATGGTTCAATATAGCATGCCACTCATTTTTTAAACCAAGCTTTCAAACCTACCACTTGAACCAAATGCTTGAACCTAGAAAGGTTCAACGGTTCAATGGTGCATTTTGCTTGTTCTTTTGACAGCTTGAACCAAACACTTGAATCATTTGTTTGAGCCAACCACTTGAACCAAGAAAGGTTCAACAGTTCAATAGTTCAATGCTTCTTGCCATTTGTTTAAACTTTGTAAATTTAAAACTAAGCCCCTTTGAACCTTTTGTGACGAACCAAGCAATGAACCAAGGCGTTGAACTGAGCAATAAACCAAGGCATTGAACTTGGCTATTAAACCAAGTTGATTGAACCATTCAATTGAACCTCGCCATTGAAATTTGCTATTGAACCAAAGCATTGAACCAAAGTGATGAACTAAGGCATTGAACTTTGTTGATGAACTCTACCATTGAATCAGTTCAATGGTTCAACGGTTCAAAGATGCTAACTTTGGAAAGATCATGTCATTGAACCACTTTTCCAACCTTTAAGAAAAGTGTCTTGAACCATTTTAGCTCTTTTCCTTGTGAATTTATTCTAACAAGAGTCTGAATAAGCTTTGTAAAACCTTTCATTCTTTGAATTAGTTCTTCATCTATCAAAATAAATGCCTGTAAAGTCCATAAAAATGCCTACAAAGTCCGTAGAAATGCCTGCAGAGTCCGTAGAAATTTCTAGACTTGTGCAAAATCAAAAAAATGAACTGGCTTAGAACAATAGGGAAAGAAGGGGACCGCTTTTGGCCTATTGGACCAAAAATGGTTAATAGTTCTCCTTCCATCTAATATATGATTAGGATCTTGCTGAGAGACTAGTGTTGACCATGATGCTGCTGGCAGTGACTTGTTACATACTACCAAACTCTAGGGGAGGACAATTATCATAGATCCTATCAAGTGTGATAGTAGACATGTTAGAGTTCAAGATTGTATTTTCTTGGGTACTCACATTGATAGGTAAAATATACAAAGATTTTTTGAGTTAGCATATTGGATGCTGATCAGGGCTATATATTACATTCATATTATATTGCTAGGTGTATGAGCACATCCATGTGATTCACTTAGAGGGATTTCATATGCCAATTTTGGGGAGATGGTATACAATGTAGGCTTCTTTTGATGGAAGGAAGACATGATTATACCACATATAGATAGAGTAGTGTGGGATCTAGCAAACTATAGATAGGTCTTTAATTAGCTATAGATAGGTGAAATTATTTGGAGGCTATATGTAAATTTTATAGCATGGCTAGGCATAACAATAGAGATAGGTGATGTGGCCTAAGAGATATGGATTCATAGATGATGACCAGATCACCTTGAGATATTTTATTTTGATAGGGTCCATCGATAGTTCAGACTATTATAGGATATTCCATTAACCCCACACTTGTATTAGGTGGGAGGATATACAGCTAGACTAGCCAACACCTAATACTTCAATGATTTTGATGAGGCCATAGGAGGAGCCTATAGCTACTGATATGGATTATGTGGGGTACATGAATGACTATGTATCTTGATTTTTAGAGGAGATAACAAGGAGCTAGGATAGATAAGTGAGGCCTTGATAAGAGGTGGTAAAGGATGTGGATAGGGGAGAGGTAGAGTAGGAGTCTCTAGATGTACACATAGAGGAGGCATTAGTAAAAAATGACCCTACTCAAGAGTTGATAGATATATCTACAATTATGGCTAAGAGGGATACTCTAAGGACTCAACTATAGGAGGTACAAATAGCCCATATCACATTATAGGGGCAAATGGCCACACTACAGAGTGATTTGGAGAGCATGAGGGGTCAAAGGGACCATGCTATATAAAAGTGTAATGGTTAAAGGGTAGAGCTAGAAAAGATGAGGTATACCCTAGCTAAGAAACCTACTATAAACATTATAGGATTTAGTGTTGCACCTCTAGATATAGTACCACTTTGGTAGTATAAAGATTTGCTTGCAGAGATGTCATATTATGAGAGGATAGTATAGAGGTAGTTACCTGATGTTCCTCAATTTTCTTCATATGTGACCAGCCACCATAGATCACAGAGGAATCCTATGGGTATAGTTAGTTCAGGGAGTATAGTAGGTTGAGGAGGTAATGATGAGGGAGGTGATATTATTAACCTGAGTAGGATTGAGCTCACTTAGTAGAGTATACTATATGTGTATTCGCTTATGGATTTATTGATAGTTAGAGACATGTTATGATTTTATGAATTTATAGATGGATTTTAGATTATGGATGTGATAGATTATAGATGTTAGACGTTATGTTTTTAATTTTGATTATTGTTAGTATATATGTTGTGGATGGTTATGAGTTATTAGTTATGGATTTTACATGCCCTAGATTATGGATGTTATATCATGAGTTATGTTTTTTAATAAATGGATTATGATTATGGATTATGCCTAATGATGATTATGAATTATGTTATAGCATGAGATATATTTTTGCTAAATGGATTATGATTATGGATTATAGATAGATTTTAATGTTTTAAGGGTTGTGGATTTATGGATTTTAGTGATTACATATCATGGATTTGCTTGGCATTGACTTGGACCATAACCAAAAGAGAACCTCTCATATTCATGGCTTATGCATCCTTTGCTAGATGATAATAGACGATGACACTACCTAGGTTAGCTAAAGCTTCAAACTTTGTCATTTATTAGGATTATATGATTTTGATGAGATGGGGAATAGATTGATTTAGAGATAATTCATTTTTAGCTCATATTTCAAAACCAAGATTTATCCTTTAGGAATCATTTTTATGCCAACAAGTAGACTGATCAATATAGGAAGTCTACAATTATAAAGTTGAACAATACAGGAAGCTTTCTTGAGATTTTACTTTTGATAATTTATTTTATTGCTTTTGTGATTTTTTAGGGCTTTAAAATGGCATAATTGAAAACTGATCAATATGGAAAGGTTTTTTCTTGGTATCCATCCTTCAAGGGAGTGGTCTACATTTTAATTTTTTTCACAGTTATCTTTCAAGGGATAAGTCTATTATTTTTCCTTTACATATTTAATTACAACTATCCTTTGAGGGATTAGTTTATTTATTTAACTCATTTTGATACTTTTGCTTTTCATTTATTTTGTATCCCAAAGAAGGTAATGCAAAATGGCATAAAAAGATACCTTAGGATGGTTTCCGTGAATTCATCACATGAGATGATTGTTTTATCTCAAAAAATTAATGGTTTATAGGAAATAAGTGAAATAATGATTTGGGGTTTCTCCAATAACAAGTGAAACTTATCCATGAGAGAATGATATGTATAGATCTAGGGTATACATATTCAAGGTTAAGGTTATAGTGACTACCAGATAACCACATAACTCTCATATCATTATTTGGTATTTTAAGTTAAGAGAATATGACAAGATGCAAGATGAGTCAAGATTAATCAACTATATTAAGGATGTAGATGCAATGTATTAAGCGTTTCTCATTCTAGTTTACCATCAAGAGAAGCCAAACAATATGACCCAAATCTATATTTATGAGTTATGATGTATGGTCTAAGCTAATTAGGAGAAAATTTACCCCTTTTACTTCATTCCATATTATTGACATGTTGATTTTATTTAATCACAATATCTCCAATATTAAATTCATGCTCTCTTACATGTTGATTATATGCTCATTTTAATCATTTTTGATATATATGAAGGTGATCAAGGGCTACTGCATGATGCTCATCTAAGAGTTCAAGCTAGGAGAAATGTTCCTGATAGAAATCCTCATCAGAAATGATGTCTTTAATGGAGACATGAAGGGAATGAATTTGGACTTCTAATGGAAGTACAACTTCTGAACCATAGACTAAATAAAATGGAGAAGCACTCGTAGGTGTTAGAATATTGATTTGATATACCCACAAGGTGAAAAAAATATGAAGATGCCAATCCTTACTAATTTTATTTAAAAATTTAGCTAGGATTTTGATCAAAATTTTATTAGATGCTTCTACTTGAACATTATCTTGAGGATAATAGGGTGAGGAAAAACTCAATTTAATTTTAAATGAATCAATAATGCTTGGACTTTTTTATTTTTAAAATATTTTCCATTATCTATTATTATTTTATATAGAACTCCAAAATGATAAATAATGTGTTAGTGGATGAACTCCATAATATTTTCTTCCTTGGTTGAGATAAGTGGCACAACTTCCACCCACTTAGTGAAGTATTATATAGTGGTGCTAATAAATCCATGATGCTAGGAGGATTTAGGATTGATTTACCCTATAAGAGAGATCCCCCACTGGGAGAATGGCTAAAAGTCTCTTGCTACCTATAAGGCTTTACTAGGGACATGGGATAAGTTTGCATGGTGTTGACATTTTACACACATCTTAACATATGCATAACAATCTTGATTTAGAGTGGGCCAATAGCAAACTAGATGTAAGATCTTCTTAGCAATTACATGACCATTAAAATTTCCACCACATGACCCATCATGGACTTCCTAGATGGCTAGGGTAGCTTCATGTTTTTGGAGATAATGGAGAATAATATCATTAAGTCCATGCTTATAATTAACACCCCCTAGTATGATATAGTTGGAAGCTTTCTAATGGAATATTCATCTAGTACCTTTGGACAAATGGGGAAGAGATAATGTTGTAGACAAATAATCAAATATTTGTGCATACCGTGGCTCCTCTAGGTTTTCCTTAATATTACTGATGGATGGAAGATCAGTCCTTATATAGGAAGGTTGGTTGACTCGATGGATAAGGAAAAATAGCTTGGACTCCTGAGACTAGGATGGGATAAAAGAATAAAGAGATGTCAAAGTAACAATGAACATATTAGTTGATCTAGGGGTAGTTTGGATAACATAACATTTGAAGGTGGATAAAAGATGATTAGCTAAGGTCTTATATCTTTGAAGGATATCCTTCTTACATTGGTATACACTAGTAATTTTATTGACCACTAGCTGAGAAGCACCATATATATTAATGGACTTGACTCCTAATACAAGGGTAGTTTGGAGCCCTATAATCAATGCTTCATACTCTGCAATATTATTGGTGCAATCAAATTCTAATTTAAAATAAAAAGGCATGGGAATACCTTGATGGGGGATTAATATAATTCCTACACCACCTACTCACTTAAATTTAGATTTATCCAAAAATAGAGTCATTTGATATTTTGGGACTCGTTGAGAAGTGGAAGTGATAGATTCAACAAGAAATTCATAGTTGATTGGTCAGTTATCACTAAGAGGTACTTCAACCTATTGATCAAAAATAATATACCCTTTAACAATTTTTTGGTGGAGAAATTCTAGATCAAAATCAACTAGAAGTATAATCAATCTATCCATATGTTAATTCTCGTAAGGCTTAGAATGCATGTAATTAAGGGGATTAGTACTCATAATTATGTACATCTTATGGTTAAGTAGGTAATGAAAATTTTTAGAATCTAGAAGGACCAATGATAGGCATAATTTTTTGGTATGTGGATAATGTGTTTCATATTATATGAGGGTATGACTTATATAATAAACAACTTGCTCTTTATGATGTTCATATCAATGAGCAAGCATAACACCTAGAGCATGATATGTAGCTGAGATATAAAGGAAGAAAGGCTACCCTTCCTTAGGTGGAATGAGGAAAAGAGGTGATAAAAGATAGTCCTTGAGCATGTTAAAGGATTCTTGACAATAAGAATCCCATATAAATTGAGTATCCTTCCTTAATAGATGGTGGAAAGGTTGACATCGATCAAAGAGCTCAGAAATAAAATGATGAATAGACTAGAGCTTGCCTTGTAAAATATGAATCAACTTAAGGTTGGATGGATGAGGCATCTCTTAAATAGTCTTTATTTTATTGAGATCCACTTCTATTCCATGAATATAAAAAATGAAACCTAAGAGCTTACCCATCAAGATGCCAAAAATGCACTTTTCTAGATTTAGACACACATGATACAAGAGTAGATAATCAAAAATAATCTTAAGTATAGAAAGGTGATCATTGAAAAGATTTGACTTCCCAAGGAGATCATCTACATAGTCTTTAAAAAATTTGTGGATTATGTCATGAAATATATAATTCATGGCCTGCTGATAAGTGGCTCCGACATTATTTAAGCCAAAAGGGATAACACGGTACTAGAAGGTCCCCCAAGGAGAAATAAATGTAGTTTTATGTTGATCTTTTGGTGTAATACGTATTTGATTGTAACAATAAAAACCATCCATAAGGGAAAATATTTCATGACTAGCAATCAAATCCACTAATTGATCAATGTTAAGGAGAGGGAAATCCAATTTCAGATAAACAAGATTTAAATCATGAAAGTTAGTACAGATGTGAAGTCCCCCTATAGGCTTAGTGACCATAATGATGTTGGAAATACATTGAGGATAATCAATGGGTTGAATAAATTTAGTGGATAAAAGGTGCTACAGTTCCTCTTTTACTAAGAGTGTGATGTGAGGATGCATTTTGTAAAGTTTTTGCTTCATTGGCTTAGCATCAAGAAAGGTAATGATGTTATGGATAATTATTGAGGGGTCAATACCAAGCATATCACTATAAGACCAAGAAAATACCTTACTAACATATGATAAAAAGTGGTAAAATCTTAGTTTTTTGTGGATCTAAGGATTTGCTAATTTTAATGATCCTTGGGGTTTCTTGAGACTTGATATTAATATTAGTAGTGGCTTCATTTAATAAGCTAGATGTTTCAAATAAAAGAGAATTATGTAAATAGGAATTTTTAGTGCCCAAATGAGTCAAGATTGACTCATCATCCTAACACTAAAAAATAGGGATAGTTAGAATATCATGTCCTATTAATTTAGGATATACTAAAGGGATGCTTTAGATTTTTCCATTGTGGTGGAAGACAAGGGGTTCTAAGGAGATCGTATTGACTTAAAAAAAAGTTAGGAGGGATGGATATGATATCTCTAGTCAAGGAAGAGGTGTCAGATGAGGAAGATAGTTCTTCTTCTTCCAAAGATGGTAGAATAATAGGTTTGGGGTAGATTTAGAATCTTTCCTAAAACCTAAGCCATGATTTTCTTGTGGCTTTCTAAAATATCCTAATGTGACATCATGAGAACCTTGCTCATATCTACCCATGCCAAAGCCTTTCCAGGCACAGTGATAAATATAAGTTTGAAAGAATTGGATATTGCTAAGAAAGGATAAATTAGACATAAATGGTTTATCACAAGTAATAACATCAAGTTTTGAGGTAGCTTGAATAATCCCACCATATATTAAGTGCATATACAAGAAAGGTGGTCCAAAAGGAATGAACTCACCTAGGCTGGGTGAATACATGGGTTGTTTATTACGATGTAAATATTCTCTAGGAGTGGGTAAGGTGTTAAGGGTTAATAATTGATATTCACCCATCGAAATCTACTACATCAAGGATTCAATGGACTCTAAAGCAGGTAATTTTGAGGTAGGGATAGTCATGCTAGTTGAGGCTTTATTAGAAGATGAAGATGGAATTGTATCAAGTGAGGGTATTATGACATCACTTGGCTAAAAGGTGAAGTTTCATGATTTAAAGGGATGAGGATCAGTAGGGATGATGTGTATTTTTACTTCATGTTCATATTTAATACATTGATGGACTATGGAGGGTACACATCACATCACGCAAATCCATGAACATCTTAATAAAATGTTATATTAAAAAGTCCCTTCAATAACATAAAAGAGTTTATGAATAGTGTGAGAACCTACATGAATGGAGAGAATGATTTTTCCTATTGTGGGTGATATCATGTCATTAAATGCATGAAGAATCACTGAGAATTGGGAAACAATGGTTTTTGGTAAAAGCATGTGAGTAAATAATATTAATACTATCCCCATTATTAATCATAACTATTTTAATTTGAGTTTGATTTATTTGAGTTATAATGAAAAGGGTAGGGTTTTGATATTTAGGTGATAAAGAAACAAACTAAGAATTAGTAAAACTAAGAGCTGAGACCATTTGGAGGGCTCCTATAAAAGTTGATTGTTGAGTGTGGAGCCCTTTAGGGCTATCACATGACATTGTTGGTACACTTTGGGGGTCTAGAGAGCTCCAAGGATGTGGGGAGTGCATTTTTCCTTTGATCTTAATGTGGATGAATATTATTAAATGTTTATTTAATAATTTTCATGTATACTTCCATGTTTGTTGGAAGTGGGATTGATTTCCTTGTTCTAGGGAATTAATTGTTTATTTAATATTTCTGTAATGCATTAGGCAAAAATTATTAAATGATGTATTTAATAATTTTCATGATGCATTATTAAAAATTATAAAATGATGTATTTACTTATTTCTATGATTCATTAGGAGGAGAAAAATTATTAAATGCAATATTTAATAATTTCTTGATGTATTATGGAAGTGGGTTGGACTTCCACATCGAAAGTTGTGCCTTTTAGAGGAGTATGGCATGTTTCTACTTGGTGGGGTTTATGGATAAGCATGATTAGGTATAAATGGCATGATACTTTGTGGATGAGGATATTTTGGATAAGGGTATCATGTATCTCTTTTATTTGGTGAGTTTTCTCCTCATTTGTGATATATATAGGTGGTGGTGAGGATTTGGAGATATGACAGATACAATAGGACATGATATGTGAGATATTTTTGTAGGGTGTGGTATATTATCTTGTGTATGTTTATTTTATATAGGTACAAATGTAGTAGAGCATTTTTGGATTATTGTTGACAGGTTTTAGATTAGGATCAATAATTTAGAGAATTCATTTGTGAATTTTGGAAGAGATTTTTCTATCTCTGTGAGAGTTCATTGTAATCTTGTTTCAAATTACTAATTTATTTGAGGACTTTCTTAGTGGATGTAGCCCACATTGGGTGAACCATGATATATTTGTGTTATGTGTTATTTCTAGTTTTGTTCTCTCCATTTATGCTTTCATTTAAACTATGGTTTGAATGAATTATTTACACATAGTTAAATCTAATTTTCACACATTTAAACTCTAGTTTTTTAATTTTATGGTCGTTAATAAACCTGATTTACATTCACTTAATTCCTAACAATTGGTATTAGAGCTTTGGTGGTGTTTTATCTGAAGTGGTAAATCATAAGAAACGTTATTAGCTTAAGTGGGAGCTATGGGAGAAGAAATCAGATTCAGAGTGGAGAAACTTGATGGTAAGAATTTTGGTTTATGGAAAATGAAGATGGAGTATTACTTGTATCAAAAGGAAATTTAACTCCCCTTAGAGGGAAATGGAGGACACCCTGTAAGTATGAGTGATTCATATTAAACATTTCTTGATAGGAAGGCATTGGGAGCCATTCAATTATGCCTTGCATCTTATGTTGCATTTAACATTACAGATCAAACATCTACAAAGGATATCATGGATAAACTTGGAAAGTTGTATGATAAACCCTTAGCTTCAAATAAAAATTTTCTTATGAAAATATTTTTTAACATAAAAATGTATGAGAATGGTTCTATTGCTAATCATTTAAATTATTTTAATATGGTTGTAGGTATGCTCACTTCAGTTGGAATTAAGTTTGATGATGAAGTTAAAGATTTATTAATTTTATGTTCTTTACCAGATAGTTGGGATAGTTTAGTTATGGCTATGAGTAATGCAGTCCCTACCAAGGGAAGCTAAAATTTTGAGGATGTTGTATGTGTGATTCTTAGTGAGGAGATGTGAAGGAAAAACATTGGTGAGTCATCTTCAGGTACTGATTTGTCTATTGATACTAGAGGGAGGAAAAAAGATAAGAGCAAAGCCAACTATGGATATTCAAAACATAGATCTAAATCAAGATCTAATGCTAAGATGATATGTTGTGATTGTGGGAAGAGTTAACACTCAAAGAAAGATTGTTGGTCACTTTGAGATAAGAAGGGAAACAAGGAGGAAATTAATGAGGTAACTGTGACATTAGGTAAAACTAGTTAGGATGCCTTAATTATTTCTTTAGATAATTTTACTGGGTCTTGGGTATTAGATTCAAGGGCTTCTTTTCATGCCACCCCACATAAGCATTAGTTTTATGAATATGTTCAAGAGAATCTAGGACATGTATATCTTGGTGATGATGAACCATGTGAGATAGTAGGCAAAGGTTCTATTCAGGTGAAAATATAGAATGGGAACTCATGGCTACTTAGGGATGTTAGACATGTGCCTATGTTGAGATGGAATTTGGTTTTAATGGGGTAATTGGGCAGTGAAATATATTCAATTATGTTTACTATAGATTCTTGGAAAATTACCAAAGGATCCCTTGTGATTTCAAGAGGTAAGAAAGTTGGTACTTTATATTTGACTAGTAGTATTGATACTTGTGATTTAGTTGGTACAAATGGATATGCAACTATGTGGCACTAAAGGCTTGGTCATATGAGCCATAAGGGCATGGAGATCTTAAAGGATAAGTTTCTTGGATTGAAAGATATAGATCTAGACTTTTGTGAAAATTGTGTGTATGGAAAATGAAAGTGGGTTAAGTTCCTGAAAGTTGGACCCACAAAGAAATAACACAAGTTAGAGTTTATACATTCAGATGTATGGGGACCAACTTAGGTATCTTCTATTGGTGGTTTCAATTATTTTGTCACTTTTATTGATGATGTAACTATGAAAGTTTAGGTTTATTGTATTAAAAATAAATCTAATGTATCTGACACTTTTAAGAAGTGGAAAGCCTTGGCTGAGAATGAAACAGGTCTCAAATTAAAATGTATCATATCAGATAATGGAGGTGAGTATTATAGTAATGATTTATTTGATTATTGTTCTAAGAATGGAATTTGTAAGCAAAGGATGGTTCCAGGAAATCTAAAGTAGAATGGGGTGTCTGAAAGGATGAAAAAATTAATAATGGAACATGCTAGGAGCATGTGGTTATATGCATGGTTGCCTTTATAGTTTTGGGTAGAAGTAGTTAGCATGACAATATATCTAATTAACAAAGGACCTTCTATGTATTTGGATGGAGGTATTCCTAAAAAATCTTGGTTTGGTAATAATGTTGATTATTATTTTCTTAGAGTCTTTGGATGTGAGGCTTTTTCCCTCATCAAGAAAGAGAATAGGACCAAGTTAGAGGCTAAATCAGACAAATGCACCTTGGTTGGATATGGTGAGGATGACTTTGGTTTTTGTTTATGGAGCATTGAAGATAAGAAAATATTTTGGTCTAGAGATTTTGTCTTTAATGAAAAATTCATGTATAAGGATTAGTTATAGGAATACGAATAGGAACAAGAATAGAAAGAGTACATAGTATTGAATGACATTATAGATGGTAAAGTATCTAATGAATCAGTTCAAGAATCTTCTACACAAGGACCCCAAACTCCTATGTTAATATCCTCTAGGGTAATAAAATCACCTGAACATTTTCTCCTTCTTTGAATTATTTGTTACTCACTAACAATGGAGAACTAGAGTGTTATGAGGAAACAATGCAGGTTGATGCCAGGTTAAAATGGGAACACGCCATGGATGAAGAGCATATATCTCTCATGGAAAAACAAACATGGGATTTGGTAAGGCTACCCAAGGGAAAGATTTCATTTACAAATAGGTGGATCATCAAAATAAAAGAAGAGAATCAATGGATAAAAATGTATAAGGCTAGGATGGTGGTCAAGGGGTTTGCACAAAATTAAGGTATTGATTTTATGAGATTTTCTCTCCTATTGTAAAAATGACTTCTATTAGGAATGTTATTGGTTTAGTTACAGTTGAGGATTTTCACTTAGAATAGTTAGATGTGAAAACTACTTTTCTTCATGGTGATTTGGATGAAGAGTTGTATATGAATTAGTTGTTGATGTCTTAAAATTGTGTTAGATCTTAATCAACAACAATGGGAAGTTTCAAGCTGTGGGACAATGCGGCTTGAAAACAACCTCCAGATTTTAAAGAAGCTAGTCTTTTCTTTTATATTGGGTGTTGGGGAAAAGGTATAGGAGACTAAACAAAAATGCAAAATGCAGAAATTAAAACCTAACTATGTCGATGCGCCTAAGAGTAATCCTAATCCTAACCTGAGCACAGTGAAACTATTATGTGATTCTATTACATTTAAGAGTAGACAAGTGCATGATCAATGTAAAAGATTGGAATAACAGAAACAAAGGCTCACAACAGGAGAGTTTTTTTTTTTTTGAGATACAGGAATTGTCAACAAAGGCATAGTGTTCAATCTTCTTAATAGAATCTTCCAATCACATTAGAGGTGTAGAAGTCACGTACAGTTATGTAGAACTTCAGACTCCAGAAAATGGGATAAAAAAAAATAACATTTCCAATCACAACACTAGAAAATCTATAGCATAGACTACTTTGTAAATGACACATATAACATCAACAAGGGCATAGTGTTCAATTTTCTTATTGAATCTTCCAGTCATACAAAAGATGTAGAAACACACACAGTCATATAAACCTTTCAACTCAAGGAAATGTAACAAAAGCAAATGATATTATTGGTCAAAAACTCTGAAAGTCTAAAACTATGAGAATTCCCCCCTTCTTTTTTTTTTAGATTTTACAATTCTTCTTCTTTTATATCCCCAGATGTCTCCCTATACTTTCTTTCTCGTGCAATCTTCTCCATCCTTCACTCATAGGAGACAAATAGATGGTGCCTTCAATGCTGTGGGTGGCTCCAAAAATCTACCTGATGAACTGTTTCATCTACTCAAATTAACTCTAACTAATTTTCCCTCCATTTTGCTTTTGGCAACCGATACACGAAACACTCTGCTATGTTTGAAATAGGAGAAGACACTTAGTCAATTTTTTGAAAATCCCCTTGATCACCTAGAATACCTAAAAGTGACACTTGGCACCTTCTGCCTGATTCATCAAAGACACGTGGCTCTTTCCACTCCCCTTTGGTTGTGCCATAGTATCATTAGGGGCATATATCAAACTCCTATATATGGTTACATTTGGTAGCTTCCATAGACTTTTGAAGTAACATCTGAGACCCACCACTATTTCATATTTGTTAATAGAGCTTGGCAATGATTCTCTCAAGCGTTGACATGTGGAGACTTTTGTGGCTTTGAGGAAGATAAGTGACATCTTCCACTTCTTCTATGGATGGAGTAGAGGGGGACCAAGAGAGTGACACTTGGCAGCATACGTTGCTTTGTGGTGCTTAAGCAAAATAAAATGATGCCTTTGTGCATTGAATGGAAAGCATTGGACTCATGGCTTCCTGAATGTTGACATGTGGTGACTTGTGATTTTTCTCCAAAAAGGTCTTTCAGGGCCTCCGTAACTACCACTTGGCACATTTTGTCTTCTCTACTACCTTATGGTGGAAGTCTCTGACTGAAGTACAGACACCGATATGAGACGTGGATGCTGACACATGGTGTGTTCTGCTTAACTACTACTAGGTATGTGGCATGATCCATGATTCTCAAAGGTTAAAAAAAGGTGACTCAGGGGATGCCAACTGTTGGCTTTGTCTCCCAAAAAGTGATGCTTGGCAGCATCTGATTGAACTAATACTCAGGCAAAAATGAGATGAAGGAAACAAGAAGGGGAAAAAGACCTGCTTAGAGGGTGACACTTGGCAACTTCCACTGCATCTCAACACTTGGGCAAAATGAACCAGTCCTCTACTTTAAAATTCTTCCACTTCACTTGAAGAACCAAAATTGCAGTGCTTGAATCAAAAATAATTAAATATGACGTAGAGTAGGAAATTAATCTATAGTTATTGGCGACCATTAAGGCTTTTGAGCCTGCTCAAAAAGAACTTGACTCCCGCTCGATCAAAATTTCAAAATTTACATCTTCAAAAGAGCTATCTAAAAGATAGACGACTCATGGTCAGATAATCCTTCCTTTCTCTGCAACTCGTCAAAAGCCAAATCTAAGCTAATGAGATCCTTGTGTGAAAAGGTTTGCAAGATCTGGGTAGTGGCTTTCAGCTTGGATTTTAGCTAGAAAATAGGGATTAGAACATTTTTGACCTTAGAGGTTGGAGAATCATCTCACAAGCTCTAAAAAATTGTTTGATCCCTTTGCCTAGCCATCATCAATGGTTGGATTTGATCCACCACCAGCACCATCCTTACATTTAGAAATGGAGAAGGAAGGCCCAGTTGCACCAGATCTTCAATTTGTTGCCTCATTTTGTCGATGCCTTCTTCAATGACATCAAGACAGCTTCTACAGTTGTTGGCTATGGCATTACGACTAAGATCTTTGTTGACTTGTTTTGTGGCAGCCATTCTGTCAGGAATCCTTGCGACTGCCAATGTTGCATCCCTTGAGTTGTAGAGATTCTCTAGTAAATAATGAGAGTCTATGACTCTCTGAGAGATCATGGCCAAAGCATTTTATACTAGATTCTCGACCATCTCATACAGTTTTTGTGCATGGCGTAGGAAGGTGAAAAGTGGCCTAAGCTAGAGAATCTCTAAAGAGATTCTCTCCCATGCTGACTTGTAGAGTTCCTTCACCAGATGCACCATTTTGATGCCTCTTGGCCTATTGGCTAGCTCAATTGCTAGTTGTGCAGTCCACTGCTGCTCTTCTTAGAGCTGGGCTTGAAAAGCCACACCTTTGTTTTGTTCTTCTAGCAACCCTTACTGTGATTGGGTAACTTGTAGTTGGAGTCCTTTGATTCTTCCCTATAATGTTGTGTTTTCCCATCTTAGAGTTGTTGCTACACTCTTGGCAAGTACAAGCTCTACTTTCAAAGAATCATTTTGGGCCTGAATTGCCCATTGAGTCTGGAAGGAAATAGTATCTTGCAACTATTTCTATAGACTAGCTATCTCATTGTCCTTCTAGTTTATTTGTTCAGCCAAACTATTGCAGTTTGCCCTTTCTATGGCCAAGTCAGCCTCTATCTTCTGTAGTCTCCTTGATATCCTCAAATAATCTTTTGTGACCACAGAAGTGGATTTGGTCATGAGCTCGACTCTGTCTTGAGGCCTGAATAGGGACATGTTGATGGCCACTACATTCATGGTGTAGTCTTCTGGCTGCATTTGTTTGCTCAGTTTGGCAACGTTGGGTGACAAATGGGTCACCGTCAGCTGCTATTGAATGGGGTCAAATTTTGACCTCAAATGTGGCACCACCAGTGCTTTATTCACTTTACTCCTCTTCTTCTCTAATCAGGCTTCTCTTGCCTTCCTTGCGGCATCAGCCTGCATCTAGAAAGTGGAAGGGGACGTAATATATCCCCCTGCAAAGGAAAATCCTTATGATAGGCCATATTGGAGAACCATTAGCTGGCTGGGGGTGAGTTAAAGGGGCATTTTTTTGGGAATAGAGGGGGATAAATAGGGTAACATTAAGGCTTGAGGCATTAAGGATGAAGTGAATTATGAAATGGGAATGACAATGGTGGTGGGAGGTGTCATTTGGCTAGGTGGAGGCATGGATTGAGAGGGAGGAGGGGGAGTAATTCCTACCTAAGGAAAAGTTGCAGTGCTTTACACTGGGCACTGTGAAGGCTGTTCTTCCTCTTCTGGGTCTAATTGGGATTGCACCCTTCCTCTCTTCCTGGGTGTTTTTGATGTTCCCACCATCTCTAAATATCTTGTATAATAACTTGGTATGAACCTTTCGTAAGATAAAAACATGCTTACTACAACAAATTTCACTAGGTGCCACAATCATAATTAGCAAGATAATTTTGTAGGAATGCTTGAGAGTTTTTAAACTTTAAAATTTGATAAGGGATTTTTATGGGCCTATCAAGTCCCAAATAACATTAAATTAAGGTGACCGTTAGCAAATCCTACTCAATCTTCAGGAAATAGTGAGGCAGACACATTATGCGGTGCAAGGTACCTTAGAGATTTTGAAAGATTTGGGGAAGCATTTATTATAGCAAAAAATAAAGAATTAAAGAATTTCTAAGACACCGACTCTACATTTTAAATGCTTATTTTAAAGGAAAAGCAGGAAAGAAAAAATAAAACAAAGCAATGCGGGAATGGAAACTACCTAACTACATTGATTACAAATCCTTATTTTCCTCTAAGATCAAAAATGAACTTTCCCACATCCTCTTTATGACAAGCCAACTTGCATTGCCATACCAGTGATTGCAATGGATATGTCATTGATGGAATGTTCTCTGCACCAGCCACACAGGTCTACCTACACTCAAACGAGTCTAAGCAAAATGTGCATTCAACACCTATGAACTCTTTTTGTCTTTGAATGCCCATCGAATACTAGTTCTTCATGTTGTCAGGTGTCATCAAGAAATCATGGGCTATTGGTTCTTCATGCTATGCCTTTTGATATCCATTATCTTTTGTCAAATCTTCTTCATATTCTAGCTTTATTTCATCATCATGCTCTTTGATGACTTCATCCTCTTGCAAGGATGAATTAAAAGTCTAGCATCTCTTCTGCATACTCATTTGAATCTCAGGGCTTTCTTCTTCATCTGAAACCAGCTTAGTGCCTCCTATCTCAATGACTTGGTCAAGGGAGTTTCCATGTTCCTGCATATCCTCTTGCAGAGTGAGGAAAAAATCAGAAATTATCTCCTCCTCATCAAAAGTTATAGAAAAATCTTGTAGCTTAGCCTCTTGCTCATTGAAAGGAGAGTCTATGGTGATCTCCTCCTCCTATGTACTGATGAAATACTCTTGACTAGCCATGAATTGAATACACTCCTCTGCAAGGTTTTTAGCTGCTTCATCATCCTCTTCAGTCCAACTTAGAGACTCGTCATCATGCTAAAATATATGGGGAGTGGTATAAGAAGTTTCTTCTAAAGCGGGCTCATAGGAATTTTCATGGAAGTGAGGAGCCTTTTGAGGAATGGTGGGGGAGAGTTGAGGAAGAAGTGAGGGTCCAGGGTCATCCTGACTTGCTGCTAACATGGGCTCTACATTATTGGGGAATTGACCTTGACAATTTTGACCTTGCCCATGAATAGGGGTGGCATATGCCTGATCTGGAATTTGTGGTGGTGGATATGAAGTTTGGTATATTTGATAAGGCTGGTTCTCATGAACACCTAGCCTCTCTTCTATAAATGCAATCAATCCACACACATCTAACATTTCATATAAGCTCTTGCCAATATGCCCTTTCAATGGGATCCCACTCACTTTTGATTAGGTCTATTGCCTCCCTCACTTGATAGATGACATGACAAGGAATTTCTTAACCACATCCCCTTTTGTTATCAAGCTCTAACACATATTTTTAAAATCCCAGCAATGCTTTTTTGAAAGTGAAAATAAGGTTAGGTTCAACATGGGATGAGACATATTGGGGGGACTGGGCATAAGACTAATGTGGCTCATAACAATATGCATCCTCATTACACGACATGATTCTAGGAGAAGCTTGTTCTCGATAAAACATATTTGAAGGAGAATAAGACTCATAGCTATGAGTTACAGAGTTATACATACCAAAGGGATTTCTTGATGATACTGCTTGATTGGCTGGTGATGCAAAGTCATTGTGGTGCTGATAAAAACCTCCAAAGGCAAATTAGCTGAAGAATACACCAAAATTCTTCAACTCCTTGAAAGATTGGTCCCATCGAGCATGCCAAAAACTATTGATGTCTTAAAATTGCACTAGATCTTAATCAACAACAATGGGAAGTTTCAAGCTGTGGGACAATGAAGCTTGAAAACAACCTCCAGATTTTAAAGAAGCTGGTCTCTTCTTTTGTATTGGGTGTTGGGGAAAAGGCATAGGAGACTAAAAAAAAATGCAAAATGCAGGAATTGAAACCTAATTATGGTGATGCACCTGAGAGTAATCCTGATCCTAACCTGAGCATAGTGAATCTATTATGTGATTATATTACATTTAAGATTAGATAAGTGCATGATCAATGTAAAAGATTGGAATAACAGAAATAGAGGCTCACAATAGGGGAGTTTTTTTTTGAGATACATGAATTGTCAACAAAAGCATAGTGTTCAATCTTCTAAATAGAATCTTCCAATCACATTAGAGGCACAGAAGTCACGCACAGTTATGTAGAACTTCAGACTCCAGAAAATGGGACAGAAGCAAATAACATTTCCAATCACAACACTAGAAAATCTATATCATAGACTACTTTGCAAATGACACATATAACATCAACAAGGGCATAGTGTTCAATTTTCTTATTGAATCTTCCAATCATACAAAAGATGTAGAAACACACACAGTCATATAAACCTTTCAACTCAGGGAAATGTAACAAAAGCAAATGATATTATTGGTCAAAAACTCTGAAAGTCTAAAACTATGAGAATTCCCCCCCCCTTTTTTTTTTAGATTTTACAATTCTTCTTCTTTTATATCCCTGGATGTCTCCCTATACTTTCTTTCCCATGCAATCTTCTCCATCCTTCACTCATAGGAGACAAATAGACGGCGCCTTCAATGCTGTGGGTGGCTCTAAAAATCTACCCGATGAACTATTTCATCTACTCGAATTAACTCCAACTGATTTTCCCTCCATTTCACTTTTGGCAACCGATACACAGAAAACTCTACTATGTTTGAAATAGGAGAGGACACTTAGTCAATTTTTTGAAAATCCCCTTGATCACCTAGAATACACTAAAAAATGACACTTGGCACCTTCTGCCTGATTCATCGAAGACACGTGGCTCTTTCCACTCCCCTTTGGCTATGCCATAGTATCATTAGGGGCATATATCATACTCTTATGGATGGAAACATTTGGTAGCTTCTATAGAATTTTGAAGTAACACCTGGGACCCACCACCATTTCATATTTGTTAATAGAGCTTGGCGATGATTCTCTCAGGCGTTGACATGTGGAGACTTCTGTGGCTTTGAGGAAGATAAGTGGCATCTTCCACTTCTTCTATGGATGGAGTAGAGGGGGACCTAGAGAGTGACACTTGGTAGCATCCACTACTTTGTGGCGCTTAAGCAAAATAAAATGATGCCTTTGTGCATTGAATGGAAAGCATTGGACTCATGGCTTCTCGAATGCCGACACATGGTGGCTTGCAATTTTTCTCTAAAAAGGTCTTTCAGTGCCTTCACAACTGCCACTTGGTACTTTCCATCTTCTCTGCTACCTTATAATGGAAGTCTCTGACTGAAGTGTGGATGCCAATATGAGACACGAATGCTAACACATGGTGCGTTTTGCTTAACTGCTATTGGGTATGTGACATGATTCATGGTTCTTGAAGGTTACAAAAAGGCAACTCAGGGGATGCCAACTATTAGCTTTGTCTCCCAGAAAGTGATGCTTGGCAACATCTACTTAAACTAATACTCAGGCAAAAATGAGATGAAGGAAACAAGAAGGGGAAAAAGACCTGCTCAGAGGGTGACACTTGGCAGCTTCCACTGCATCTCAAAATTCTACCGCTTCACCCGAAGAACCAAAATTGTAGTGCTCGAATCAAAAATAATTTAATACAACATAGAGTAGGAAATTACTCTACAGTAGCCATAGGGATATGAGGTCGAAGGGAAATATAACTATGTGTGCAGATTGAAGAAGAGTTTGTATGGCTTGAAACAAGCTCCATGGAAATGGTATAATAAATTTGATTTTTTTATGTTGGAACAAGAATATCAAAGGTGTAATTATGATCATTGTGTGTACATCAAACATTTTGATGATGGTTCCTTTATTATTTTATGCTTGTTGTGGATGATATGTTAGTTGTAGGAAAGAACATACATCATATTCATATGCTCAAGAAATAGCTTAGTGACTCCTTTGATATGAAGGATTTGAGTGCTATAAATAAAATCCTTGGTATGAGAATTACTCATGATAGGAAGGAGAGGAAGTTGGTTTTATCCCAATCAGAGTATGTGAAGAAAGTCTTGGAAAGGTTTAGTATGTTGGATGTTAAATCGATTGGTACTCCTTTAGTAGGCCACTTTAGATTATCAAAAGAGCAGTGTCCCAAGACAGAAGCTGAAAAGCTTAAGATGTCCAAGGTACCTTATTCTTGGGTAATTAGTAGTTTGATGTATGCCATGGTTTTTACTAAGCTAGATATTTCCCAAGTAGTGGGCATTGTGACTAGGTATATGAGTGATCTAGGTTATGAGCATTGGCAGGTAGTGAAATGGATTCTTCAGTATTTGAGAGAAATAATTGATGTTGCATTATGCTATGGTAGATCAAATACCACTTTGCATGGTTGTGTGGAATTAGATATGGTAGGGGATATTTATAGTAGGAGGATAATGATATCATATATATTTACTATTAGAGATACAATGGTTAGTTAGATTTATAAAATACATAAGATTATGGCTTTGTTAACCACAGAGGTATAGTATGTTGCTACCAAAGAGGCTAGTAACAAGATGACTTGGTTACAAGAGTTATTTCAAGAGTTGGGTCATGATCAAGAAGTTGGGAGACTACATAGTGATAGTCAGAGTGATATTCATTTGGAAAAAAACCCCACTTTCCACTCGAGGATGAAGCATATTCAGTTATGTTATCACTTCATCAGGACATCTTTGGAGGAGAACTTGGTGAATCTAGAGAAGATTCATACTAGCTAGAATCCTATATATATGATGATCAAGGTGGTCACATTGGAAAAATTGAGACTATATTCATATTTGGTTGGCCTTAGTGTTCATGGATTAGTGATATATTCTATTCAGGAGAAAAGGTCTCCAAGTGGGAGATTGTTGAGTGTGGAGCCCTTTGGGGCTATCACATGACCTTGTTGGTACACTTTGGGGGTTTAGAGATCTCCAAGGATGTGGGAAGTGAATTTTTCCTTTGCTCCTCATGTGGATGAATATTATTAAATGTTTATTTAATAACTTTCATGTATACTTCCATGTTTGTTAGAAGTGGTATTGATTTCTTTGTTTTAGGGAATTACTTGTTTATTTAATATTTTTGTAATGCATTAGGAGAAAATTAATAAATGATGTATTTAATAATTTACATGATGCATTAGGAGAAATTATTAAATGATGTATTTACTTATTTCTATGATACATTAGGATAATAAAAATTATTAAATGTAGTATTTAATCATTTCTTGATGTATTATGGAATTGGGTTCGACTTCCACATTGGAAGTTGTGCCTTTTAGAGGAGTATGGCATGTTTCTACTTGGTAGGGCTTATGAATAAGCATGATTAGGTGTAAATGGTGTGGTCATTTGTGGATGAAGCTATTTTAGATAAGGATAGCATGAATATCCTTTATTTGGTGAGTTTTCTCCTCATTTGTGATATATACAGGTGGTGGTGAGGCTTTGGAGATATGATAGATACAACATGACATGATATGTGAGATATTTTTGTAGGGTGTGGTATAGTATATTATTTATGTTTGTTTTATATAGGTATAGGTGTGGTGAAGCATTTGTGGATTATTTTTGACAAGTTTCAGATATGGATCAACAATTTGGAGAATTTATTTGTGAATTTTGAAGGAGATTTTTCTATCTGTGTGAGAGTTCATTGTAATCTTTTTTCAGATTACTAATTTATTTGAAGAATTGCTTGGTGGATGTATCCCACATTTGGTGAACCATAGTATATCTATGTTATGTGTTATTTATAGTTTTGTTTTCTTCATTTATGATTTCATTTAAACTGTGGTTTGAAGGAATTGTTTTCGCATAATTAAATCTAATTTTCACACATTTAAAATCTGGTTTTGTGATTTTATGGTGGTTAATAAATCTGATTTACATTCACTTAATTCTTAAAAAAAGGTGAATTTGCATGATTTAAAGGGATGAGTATTAGTAGGAATGATGTGTACCTAGCCTTCATGTTCATATTTAAAGCATCAATGGACTGTGGAGGGTACACATCACATCGTGTGAGTCCACAGACATCCTAATAAAATGTTATATTGAAATGTCCCTTAAATAACATAAAAGATTTTATGAATAGTGCAAGAACATACATGAATGGGGAGAATGATTGTTCTTACTATGGGTGCTACCATGTCATTAAATACATGAACAATCATTTAGGATTAGGAAACAATGGTTTTTGGTAGTTGTAATTGTTGGAAAGCATGTGAAGAAATAATATTAATACTGGCCCCATTATCAATCATAACTCTTTTAATTTGAGTTTGATTTATATGAGTTGTAATGAAAAGGTGGGGATCTTGATCTTTAGGTGATAGACAAACAACCTTAGAATTAGTAAAACTAAGAGTCGAGACCATTTTGAGGGCTCCTATAAAAGATGATAAAGTTTGAGGTTCATTTGGTCGAACCTCAATAGCTTAGAGAGCTTCTATCATTACATATCGATGTTGTGGAGATTTTTCAATAAGCTCATATAATGACGTATTTACAGGCATTTAGTGGAGTTATTTTAATATGGAGATTTGTATGAACTCTTTGGCTTCAATTGGGGTAGTTCCTATAAGAGAAACTTTGATTTTTCATTTAGATGTTTTAAGCATATTAGGTGTAGAGGCTCCTGTAATTAAAACCTTAGCTTCATCAATATTTTGGTTTTGAGAATGGGTGGTTACATGGATGACATCAATGTGTAATAAGTTAGATCTGAAGAGGTTACTAGCTCTTAATCACTTATAGGATTGGAAAGAAAATGGGTGGGTGGAATGGATGGAATAGTGACCTTTTACTTAGTAGTTTGATCATTGAGATCATCAATTAAGAGGTCTTCATCTTGGACTAACTGTTGTATTATAACCTTAAAGGCTTTGCAATTTTTTGTATCTTGTCTAGGTACTCTATGATATGCACATATTTCCCAATTTCTATACCAAACAAGTCTTTGGGGGTGAAGTTTGATAGACCATATAGGTGGTAATGTAATGAGGGATGTATCCAATTATTGTTTCAAGAATACAACATAAGATCCATTTAAAGGGTCATATTGTGGTTTTATAGGGGTTTTGATAATAGGCTCTTTTGAAAAAGTATTACTCATTTGGTTTTTTTTATTAGCCTTTATAGGAGGGACAAATTTAAGCTCTGTTCCTTTAGGTTTCTCTAATGGTCCCTTAAAAGAGGAAGGTGGATATCGAGATGGAGGTGTGACTAATAATGGAGGAAAATTTTGCATTTTCTCACATGTTTGAGTAGGAACACCTATGATAGGTATAGAATATGGATGGGGACCTAAAATAGATGATAGAGATGGTGCAAAAGGGATAGGCCCTTTGTTATTTCATGTGTTAACAATAGATTGGGTATTCAGACTAAATTTTTTATCTTTTGATATATTAAAAAGATTGAATTTAACCTGAGGATGAGTTAAGGCTTTCTTCAGTGGAATACCAAGACAATTGTCCTAGCTATTAATGATAGGATTTTTACCCATTCCTTTAGTATCTTCAGGGTAAGGATGTGTTATGTTAGAAGATGGTTTTGAAGGGTCAAGGTTTTGGGAAAAAGGATAGGATCTAATTATATGCCTTCTAGGGATCAAAGGGGTAGAATGTCCAACTCTAGAAGTATCAAGATGTTTGTTTGTAACATCCTAAGGAGTAGTTTCATTTTCCTCTTTACGAGATTCATTGTGAGAAGGTGATAGTTCATGTGAATGATCCCATGTAATGATATCAGGGAGCTCTATGGGGTTTTTGGTATTGGTTTTAATAATCTTAGGTTGACTCATATCAAAAGCATCTCCTGTAAGGAGATCCAAGACTAAAGGTTTCTCTGGGGCTTCTTTAGGTCATAACTGATCATAGATTGTGTCAATCATATGTGTATCCTATTTTTGTGTTTCTCTAGGGTTGGTTTGGATTGTGTTCAATGTTGATGGATGGTTTGGAAATGGTTGTTTATAAATATCTAAAGATTAGTTAGGAGGAGCATTTGTATTATCCAACCAAAGGTCCCCCTTGTCAATGAGGTTTTGTATCAATCATTTAAAGGTTTGACATTGTTTTATGTCATGTCTTATTACCCTATGATAAGCACAAAACTCATCTTATTTATACCAATTGGGTTTAGGATGTATATCATCGACTAGTCTAATCAGAGGGAGTTTAATAACATTTGATTATATGAATTTATCTAATACTGAAGTATAAATCTCTCCTATAGGGGTATATTTCTTAGGGGGGAATGAGTAAGGTCCCTAGGTTGTTATGTTTGAGATGTGGAATACCTCAATTAGTTAGATGCTAGAGGGGAAGAGGTTTTTACAATAACTACATTTGTTACCCCTTTTGGTTTAGGATTATTGCTATTGCTTTTGGAGGGGTTAGATTTGAAATTTTTATTACGTAACTTAGCTTTTCCATCTTTAATGCCATGGAGTTAAATCTTGTAGGCCATGGTAAAGGCTTCATCAAAAGTCTTAAAAGTTCAAATTTTTAACATAGATGATATATGTTTTGCATGAAAACATGCAAAAATTCAATTAATTCTATTTGTGGCAAGGAAAAGGTTAGTTAATTAATTAAGTTACACCATCGAGCCAAAAATTATGATATGGATTCATCATCAAATTGTCTAATAGCATAAAGATCCATGATAGTCAATTTTCAAGAAATATTGATTGAGAAGTGTTTCAAGAAAATTGGGCCAACTACCCAAAGGAAAAGAGAGAATGTTGGGGAATGGAATTGTACCAATCCAATGTAGATCCTACTAATGATATGGTAAATGTTCTAAGTAGGAAGGAATTTTCATGTGCTATAAGATAACATGTGTGTTAAAAGGCTCTGAGGTTTTGATAGGGATCTTCTTTATTTTAAAATTTAGTAAACTTAGGAAGCTCCCATTACAAGGGATATGGTTAGATAGGGAAAAAGGGATGGATTGTCTCATGACAAATTTTCACATATGTGAGCATCATATTATGTCTAGAGGCAAAGGCTTCCAAATTAGCCATCATATTCATGAGGATGTTTATAAGGTTTGTATGAGTATTACTCTGAGGCACACTTCCTAAAACACCTTGATGAAGGGGTTGATAACTTGGTAAAGTAGTAGACATAGACTGTGAGGGAAGGTATCTTATTGTAGTATACATAATAGGTTGAGATGTTGCCACATATTGTACGACTTTTAGAAAAATATTTTGTTGTGGGAAGGACTGTAAGTAAGTATTTATCACTAATTGTGATGAAACTATGTACTGGGTGGTCAAGGAGACATACTATTGGGAAGGTTATGTGTGAGGGATTTGTTGGGTGTGATGGATTTGTTGGGTGTGAGATATTTGTTGTGAATTATATGATAAAGTTATTCTAATGGGTGGGAGACTTGTAAGAATTGACACCACTAACATCTAGCAAGGTATAGTGGATATAGGCTGAGCGGTATTTTGAATCTGAGTAACAATGGTTGGAGAACTAGTAGATACTATAGGTGGTTAGTTTATTCAAGGTTTCATCACTTAGTTATTAAAAAAAATGGAAGAAATTTAGCATGAAAGGTTACCATGGCCATGGTAAATTCTCTAGTTCTCTTAGTTCCCTTGAAAGGCATCCCATACATATGTGGAGAGTTTTGGGCATAGGGGTAAGGAGAAATATGTATTGATCAACTATTAAGATAGTAATTAAGATCAATAGGGTTATTGTCTAGTATTTATGCAAAGGAATAATCTCTTTGAGGATTATATTGTGGAAACATAAGATTCTCAAAGGACTCAAGGGAAGAGGTGAGACTAGGTGTACGTTCCATTGGAGAGGATATAACACCTTCTTTGACTTCCTTTTTTGATTGTTGTCTAGTCAAAAACATGAGATATAAAATAAATACAAAAATAAAACAAACAAATAAAACTAAATTTTCCTTTTAAATTATCTCATTTTAATGATGGATGAAATACACACACACTAAAGTCATTCCAAAAAAAATTTATCTCTTTTAACTTTAAGATGTGAAAGGAAATACAAAAAAATAAAAGATAACAAAGATCCTATGAAATGGTAATATAAAAATGGTTTTGGGTATTTTTATTTTGGCACTTAATGGAGATCTATATTGGTATCAATATGTGGCTTGATATTTGGGTTTTCTCCCCTCACATCTCAATCCCATAGCCAGTGCGGGTGCTTAGCCAAAATACACCAATGGTCCAGAGATTATACTCATCATAAGAACTGAGTTGGTCCTCCCCTTGGTGGTGAAATCCTAGTGGGATCATTGGGAAAAAGGTTATCATGAGGTGATGAAATCCCTATCAGTTTCTTTATATTTGGTGTTTAGATGTGTTAATTGATATGGTGATTTGGTTTGTGTGGATAAAGTGATGACTATGATAGATTTTTACCTAGATTATTCTATGTGAAAGAATCTAAATAGGAAAGATGTATGCAATTTATTTTAACTTTTCTAATAAAAGGAAATAAAATGCAGTCTTAATGTTATCTTTGGATGAATGCAACAAACAAAGAAAGGGAAACATATCAAATTCAATGATTTTGAATTTAATAAAGAAAAATGAGACCTATGGTCCCACCAAGCATGCCAGAATGTTTTAATATTTTTTATGATTTTTCAATGTGATCTAATTAGCTACTAAAAATAAAGTAAATGTAGGGTTTAGAGTTACCTAGACATGAAGGTTGGTTGTGTACCATTGATCAAGCTTTTTGAGAACTCCTCTTTGGCTAGGGAGGAATGACTTACAATTCACCACACTTAAACAAAAATGCATTAATAAATAGATGAGTGGGCTGCTTGGTAAGAAACCAATCCCAAGAAGTGATACACTTCCTTAGATGGATGTCAGCCCACGTTCAACATTAAAGTTTACAAAGAAACATGAAATTACAAAGATATATATGGATAAATAGATGATGCTAAAGATAATTTAATCTATAGAAAGATTAATTTAATCAAAGTAATTATACCAAAATTCAGTTGCAATATCAATGTCTTCTTGAATTACATCCAATTGTTCATTAATGTATTCAAAATTATGTATAAAAGCCACAATGAAAAGTCCTAGCTCAAATTCAATGTCACTCTGATCAAAAAATAGAGGTTGAGGGACTATGGGAAGATCAATGATGCTAACAGAATCATGTACTAATATGAGAAGGGTCATCTACATGAAATACAAATTTTAGCAAACCATAATGCAAATTTAATAGATTTTGATGCAAAATAGACTATTTAAATCTATTTTTATAGTTTGATATGGATTGATGATGATCCTATAGGATCAACATCGATTCTACAAGATCAATGTGAATTGATGTTGATTCTGTGTAAAAGTGTTGAACTATAAAATAGACTATAATGATGGCCTAAAAATTTGATAAAATAATCAAAACTGAATGTAAATAAAAACATAGAGATGCAAAAGATAAATAAAATTTAAAATATGAAGAAAAGACTAAGCTTGGATGGTTTTAAATGTGTAGATAAAGAGATGCCAAAATAAGGTAGATGGCCTTCAAAATCACCTGATAATGTCACCAATAAAGTGATCTTCAAAGTGGCAAGATGCTAGTAATGTCCATACACAAGTTCGAGATTGGTTTGGATAGAGTTTTGTGATAAAAATGGCTTCCTTCCTTTCATGTTCATTCCTCTTGAGAAATGGGATGTTTTTGAGTATTTATGGATTGATGTTGATCCTAACTGATCAGTGTCGATCCTGGAGTATTGACATCGATCCACCCAATTTGGTAAAAATTTATCTGAGGCTATTTTAAACTACATACTAAACTTATTGAATATAACACTAAGTTGTTTGCATGGATTTTTAATGAGGGTAGGTTTTTAGGAGGGTTGTCGAGAGGTTGGGTAATATTTTTATTTGATTTTTAAGGATTTTATGGTTAAGGGAAATAAATAGTAATTAATAGAATTAATTACCATGGGTAAATAGGGGTTAATTATTATTTAAATTAAATTCAAATAACCTATGTGGTAAATATAAAATATAAAGTAAAATGTAATTATTTAAAATAATTACCCATGGGGGGCTGCTATGTTAAAAATAACATAAATATGGTGATGCACAAGTTAATATATAAGGGTGTATAAAACTAGCATCTACACTATGACCCATGTGACTATGTGTGTGATCAATGCATGAACATGTAAGACCAATCATGGAATAATATTATTAATATGACATGATAAACATGAATGACACCATATCACATTCATAGGAGACCATTGTAGAAAATCAATCCTTCTACAAGTAGTGAAACCTAACTACAACCTCAATTAGTGACATCCTCTTGCTATCTAAACTAATTATCTCATGAAATCATCCTAAAACATGAAACCAAGCATGGGAAACATTATAAGAGGTAGTAAAAATACTTTGGAAGCAATATGAATAACTATATTATATAAACCTATCCAAACAAAGGAAAAACCTATAGGGTGTGGGAAACAATAAGCAAAAAAGTAAAATAAACATGTTAAGGATGATTCATAAATCACAAGTGACCAATCCTTGAAATATTTTAATGAAAATTAATTTTACTAAGTTTAATCTCACCCCCTAAAGGTGTTTGACCTAAAACTTCTTCCTCTGGTCGTACTAAGCATAAACCTTTTAACTAGTTCTACATGTCTTGAAGGTGATGAAGGAGAATAATGGTTTTGGACCATTTTTATCACTTCCAAAGCTTATCAAATGTTGAGATGAGTCTAGATAAGCTGAATAGACATTCCAAAAGGTTTCCACATGGTCCACTCTCTTTTATAGGCCGTACAAGTGCCAAACTCTATTTTCAATTATTTTTTTAATTTTTAGTTAAGGAACCTACAAGTTTCAGATAGGACTAACATTCATGATAGTTAATATGACACTAGATTTTGGAAGGAAAAATAGAACACTTGGATACCTTGAAAACCATGCCACTTCATTTAATACTCATTTATGACCCCTAAATGACATATAAACTAAACTAGACCATGACCAAGGCTAGAAACATATGAAATGACATAAAATGGACTATAACACACACCATTACATTAAATTATACCCCTATATCAAGTTTTTAATAGTAATGGGTTGACTCATTTTGACTTATGGTTAAAATGGTGAATAAGTATTTAATTAATTTTCAATATTTAATAGTAAGTTATAGTATATTATGAGCTTCAAATATTATTAATATAATCCTTCAATCCATCCTAAACCTCTCAGCACTATTTTAACACTCACCCTCATGACCCTACATTTTGGAAGAGTTTGGCCCTTAGCTAGGTAATTTTTTACAACATCTTCTTCAGACCTTTATGGTCATCAACAACCTTCTGTCCAACAAAAACCTCAATTACAACATCCACCATCAATAATATCCAATTTTAACCACCTTTTCACTTGTATTGAACTCCTATTTGTAGATGTGGTGGCTTGATCATTAGTGAGTCCCCTATAGTTATTGGAATATGTTACTAAGTAGATTTAACACCCAAATTTAAATACATATGATAAGATAGGTCAAATGAGTCATACCTCTAGCTTTGTATTTTTGAAAATACTTAATTATATATTTTACTCATAGATATTTTATCCTTTTCCATCATTTTGAACTTAAATCTAATAGGTGTAATTTATTTGATTTTTATAATTGACTATTTTTCATTTCTAATCTTGAGCTCTATGTATGTGGCCTCAATTTTTTCTTGCATGACCTCCTACCTTAGGTATCTTTTTTCCTTAGCACTTTGTGTTGTATATGATTCACCCATGTTATTTTTATCCATCTGGCTCCTTATAATGAAACTAGTTATCTTATTCAACATGTTATATGTGTGATTCTAAACTTGTCTCCTACATGATTACCAATAGTTCCTCCCACACACTTAATTAGTAATCCCTTGTGTTGTCTTCTAGCACCCAACTATCCATTCACCTATGTGCTTCAAAAAATGAAGGATTACTATTTTCATAGGATGCTCTTGTATCACATTATCTTAATATGTTTCATTTATTTTAAGTCATTTGTTACACACATTACACCTTTTTATTTTCTTATATTATCATAATTCCAACTCATTAATTTTACCAATTATTTTCATTTATATATATTCTTCAATGTACTTATAATATAAAAAGTTCAAAATAACTTTTATGAAAATTTTAGTCCTTTCACACATTCCCCCAAGCTTACCTTAAAAAAAATGAAACACCTTTCCATTCTCATAGTCTCTATTATATATTATATAATCATTAAAGCAAACATCATATTTTGTGTAGCCAATCCTTAGGCTGACATTTGTTTTTGCATTGTCTATAGTAGTTAGAATCACAATACCTTCTTAGATAAATCAATATTTTAATATCCCACTCAAAGTTAATTCATAATTTTAATTAGTAAATAGTTTTACTAATACATTGAATTATGCAAAATCATTATACATATGTTTTTATCTATAACATCATAATTTGTTACTTTCGAATATATATTTTTAAATTAGTGGAATTTTACCTCAATAATGAACTAACACTTTTTTAATTCTATCCATACTTTGATTTCAATTCCAACAATGTTAAAGTTTCATGCAATAAATATGATCTCCATGCTCCCAAATGAAACAATAGAGTTATAACATATGATTTTAAGGCCTCATGTATTGTGTCATTGAACTCATGTTCATCTACCATATTGAATTATTCTTCAACATGACTTTACCTATTTCCCATGTCAATATCTTGATATGTGTCATTGAGTTTGTAAGTTCTCATTTCATAATGAAGTGCAACAAAATAATATTTCAATATGACATCCAAGAAACCTTTTATATTTTCTTCTAATTGTGGCTAGACTGAAATAAGTAGGAATACCCTTATTATTATTTTTGTATTTCTTCCATAAAATTAGGCTACCATAGATATTGATATGTTTCTCTCTGGCACTTTTCTTTATATTCTTAGGGTGCAATGGGTTGGTAGGGTAAACTAATGTACTCCACATGAAACATTGGCAAAATTTTCAACAACCTAAAAAATATACATAAAATGGATTCAATTTACTTCATTTTCACATAGATTTACTCAAACATGGCAAAAAATATATAATTTTTTGAATATTTACCTCATCAATCCATGTCAGTAATCGAATTTGATCAAGGCCATGGGAAAAACTACTTAATACTACCATATTTCCCCTTTAAATTTTTAATGAGTGAATATTTAAAAATAGTGTAATTAAAGCACACATTTGTAAAAATTATGTAATCAGAGTATCAATCTATTTAAAAAATATTCATATTATTTTTATAAAAAAACTCAATTCTCAAATCATGATCCAATTTTTTTGATAATCTATTTTATATTACATTAATCTTATCTTATTTTTATTAGTGTAACATATTAAATATATAGTTTGAATGGGATTATTAAAAATATGGATTATAAACATACATGTGATTGATGGAACCATACACCTTCTTCTCTACTACCTAAAATTAATAGAAAATCAAGTTCATTCATTTTCCCTCTTTTTAGACACTCAAAAACCACCCCATTTTTTATGTCAAAACACCCTTGAACCCTTACCCCACATTGGAGCTAGTTAACCACCTAATTAGTCTAACCCACTTTTTAGCTTGCTAACTTAACCTTTTTAACCCACTTCATTTTAACCACTTTTCACCCATTTTTTACTCAGACCTAAACCACCAATGGTTGGGGTAACCATAAAAAATTATCCTAACAATCGACAATTAAGCCTAACCATCGACAGTTAGGTTCCCTAGCTTGTATCAAAGTAATTTCTAGCTAGATGCAAAATCGGCTTTGCACCCAACTTAGTAACCTTTCATTTGGCAATAAAAACTAGCTTTCTAGCACCTAAATTAGCATATTTATCCACGTATCTAATTATCAACTTCCTCTTGAACATTTAGAAACTTATTCCACTTTTAATTGGAAACTTGTTATTATAAAATGAGAGATGCAGGAAGGAGAACATATCTAAAATTCCATAAGTATATGCTGCCAAACTCTTCTTGTAGGATTCAACATATAATGAAACTCTATCCACATCACATTTGAATACCCAAATCACCATCATGCTAAAAAAAATTCTTTAACCTTCTACCATTCTTCAACAATTGGATAACAGGTATTTTCCATTTGTCATTCATTTTTGTTATTTCTTTTCTAAAGTTTAATAACTTGATCAGATTCTATTTGCATTATGTTCTTATTATCTTAGATCCATATTAGACCTAGACCAAACCTAAATTCATATGAAAACCTATCTCTAACCATTTTTCCAACCATCAATAGTTACTTTAACCAGTGACGGTTACCGTAACCACTGTCAGTTACCTATTTCCACCCAAACCAACCAAATCAACAACTAGACCTCAACCAAAATTTTATTTTCTATGGCTTTGTCATCTGACATACCCAAAACATAATCAGAACCCCAACTACTTTAGCATAAGCATTTATTGACTTTTTTATACAATTAGTTTTTTTCTTTAAACAAGCAATTTATTTTCTTGCATATAATAGCATTTACCTTTATGTTTTTATATGTAAGTTTCATTTATTTTATTTGTATCAAAAAATTTATCAGAAAGGGGACTGACAACCATCCTAACAAGTTGTTTCTTTCTTGGATCTAGAATATTCTAGACAATCCCCCCACCTTATTGTCTAACCAACAAGTTTCTTTTAGTGATTTCTTATCTATAGGAATTCTTCCCTAGCAAAGATGAGTTCCCACTTCATTTGGATCAATGCACGTGCACTTTCAACTAGGTACCCTTACACACCCCTTTCTTTAAGTTTTAATTCCACTTTCATAAAATAATAAATGATGAGAAAATTTGAGTAAAACATTCTAGCATGCCTGGTGGGACCCACCAATTTTTTTTCTTAGTTAGCATTGTATTCTTTTTCTCTCTCTATTGTTTGCTCATATAAAGAAATCTAAAATTTTCCTTTTGGGCTTAAAAAAACCTTGCATCCATTACTTTTTTGCTACTTTGGTTCACATATTAACTTAAAAAGGAAAGTAATCTATTGTAGCTTCACTTTAATATCACACATAAAACCTAAACCACATAACAATCAACACACCATAACATACTTGAGATAAGGCCCGACTAAGATTTCACCACCCAGTGGATAACATTACCCTACTTGGTAATCCCACTTAGATTTCATCACCAAGGGGATATCCCACTCCATTTTCTAGTGGATTATAAGCCCTGGACAAATGATATATCTTGGCTATGTGACCCGACCCAACTTTGAGATCATGAAGTGTAGGCAACAAGGCCCCAATACCAAGACACATACCTAGTCTAGTATAGATTATCTTGAGTGCCTAAACATTACTCAAAAAAGTCCTTATATTTCCTATCTAGTACCTAATTTGTAAGCCAAACTAGCCTCACACATTTGTAACTAAGGCACAAACCAACATGAGATAAAAGTAATCCTAGGAGCTAACACACTTAGTGTATGCATTGCTTTCTAGACTTTTTTCTTATTTTATCTTTATTCGAGTTTTTAGGAATTGACCTTCTACCATCAACCTTCCATCATTTTGACCTCATTTACCCTCATCTACATTACCTTGTTTGAATGGAGATCCCTTATATAACCTTTTATAGAGATCCTAGCTTAACTAGAATCTTAGACCACAACCCTCTTACTTCTGAGCATTACCTAGCATCTTGATCTAGCTATGATCCATACCTTACCTATAATCAACCCAAATCTAGCCATAAAACTTCAACCATAATCAACTCCCAAACTATCAACTACCACTTGAACTGATTACAATGTTAATGGAGTGGATAAGCAAAGTAGAGTTATCTATTTCTAGTACCCATGACTAATTAACTCGTAGCTAAAATCAATAAAATTTTAAATTCAACTAAGAAACAACCTATAAATGACCCTTTAACCATTACCTTACTCAACCAATAACCTATCAACATGTACCACATCCATCACCCCAACCTTGTCAAAACTTGGGCCATCTACCTATTTCACTATGCTAATTACCTCAACCCACTTTTCAACCCAACGAACTTTATCAACCTTAACCAAACAAATCAATCAAAAAACCTATCAACCTATCAATATATCAACCAACCATTATCAACCTACCTTATCAACTTTACCGAACCAAATAATCTTATCAACCTCACCCAACCCATCAAATCCACCTATTCAACCAACCTTACCAAATCAAACCATTAACAACCAAATTGTTTTTTGAACCAAACAATTTTATAAAATCAACCCAAAAACCATCAACCCAACTTTTATCAACCAATCCTACCCAACTATCAACCAAACTTACCCAATCAATATAACTTGTTCAACTTACCCACCTTATCAACTTTATCCACCTTATCACCCACATCAACCTTATCAAAACAAACCAATAACTACCCACCAAACTTACCTAACCTATCAAACCTATCAAATCCATCAAACTAAAAAACCTCATAAAATATACCATTTAGCTCGAAAAATCAAGAGCCATTTGTGCACCCTCTTCCTAGGCAGTACACCCCATTGGGGGAAGCATATGCCTCAATCCTAGATAAAATATTGGAGGCCTCTATCATTAACCTTCCTCCAATAAAACCCATAAATAATTATCTTCAAAAACCAATTTGGTTCATAAAAGATGAATTTTGTGCATATCATTGCACAAACAAACATGGGATTGACAGATGTGGCTCTTTTAAGATACTCATCCAAAACCTTATCAATCACAAGGATGTTTCAAAGGAAATTATGCATGTTCCTTCCAACCTAGCCTTAAATATCATCAAACAATAAATCATAAAACCTCTTCCTTTTATCAGTGTTGAGGAAACCATGGTCCAACCCTCAATCAAACCACTTGTCAACCAAGTGGACTCTTTTCAACTTTTTTTTGAAAACACATTCAAAGAACTAACCAACCAACCTATTCCACTCATCTTTGTGGATTCAAATTATCAACCTATTCCACTGACCTTTGTGGATTCAAATTGTCAACCTATTCCACTCACCTTTGTGGAATCAACCAGCCAAACATTTCTACTTGCCAATGTGGAATCAACCAACCACCATTTTCCACTCAACCATGTAGAACCAACCAACCTACCTTTTCCACATACCACTTACGTGAAACCTATCAATCTAAAATTAATGACTATTAACCAAAACAAACCGACCATTAGCCTAACCAAACTTACCATTGAACTAATCTTATCTATAACTATCCACCTAACCTTACCTCACCAACCAAACCAAACAATCAAACCAACAAACCAACTTAACCATTTATCTTACTTCTCTCAACTAGTCAAACCAACCTATACCCTAACTCAATCAAACATAATCAACATACCTTTCCACTCAACCATAAATAACCTATTTAACAACCCAAACCAAATTTGACCCATCAAACCTATCAAACCTACCCTACCCTACCTAAATCCAACCCAACTGCTTTCCCCTAGCTTTGGTGTACTAGAGTAAATCCCACCTAAACCACCACCTGTGAACTTGACCTACTAAAAACTAACCACTAACAACTAAAAACCCTTGGGGAGGTGGGTGAAGTCATATTCACCCCTCCTAAAATCTTCTTACTAACCATCGCCTCACTTCAAGACCATTTTCCCCTTTTCTGACCATCCATGGAAAAAGCAAACTAGGAGAACTTCCCCTCCATAAAGATTTGACCATATGTCAACCCAAACCATACCTTAACAATTAACCAAACTAACCCTTGGCATTTTTGCCTCAAAATCATCTACCTAACATATCCAACCAACTAATCTTACCCATACTACCTAACCAATCAACCTTGTCAACCTTCCTCACCTTATCTAAACTTATCAACCTACTTAAACATCTATATCCAATCTACCCAACCAAATAATCTTACCCAACCTCATCCACAACCAAACAAACCTTACTTATCACCTATAAAAATTCAACCAAAATTCATAGACAAATTGTCAGCACCACCTATTAATTTTGGGAGTCACCTTCTCCCTTAACCCATTGGAGATTACCCTTCTCCATCAACCAGTCAACCAACCACCATATAAATTTAACCTTATCAATTTTGGGAGTCACCTTCTCCCATAACCCATTGGAGATCACCCTTCTCCATCAACCAACCAACCAACTAAATGACTTTAAACTTAGTCATTTTTTGCCATCTTTTTTCACAATTTTTTATGATCCTACACCATTAGAGGATAACTTTCTCCATCCAACTATCACTTGACCAACCTCACCTTTTTATCACTTTGAATCCTTTCCACATCTCACTAAGTGTTGTAAGGTCACTACGGGACATATACTCTTCTGATTGATATTACCCAACCATGAAAGCATGGATTTGGGGCATTCAAGCCTAAACCTTTTAAATTCTTGACATTCACATATATTCCTTAGATAAACCAAGTTATTTGTCCTTTTGTGTCTAAATGAAGGTCATCCCTTATTTTCAATCACCTTCATCTCCTTATCTTTAAGGATAACCAATTAAAAATAGGATCATGTGACTATCTATCACAAACTTTACCTAATCCTAAGTATGGATACCATGGCACTACCCATGGCATGATCCTCATGGATACTTTTCATATCTAATAAAATGGAATCCCATGTTTGTTTTCACTTAAAACCCCCTCTTCCACCCATCATCATCCTTCTTGTGCCATGGCTTTGCCTCCATAAAGGAAAACCTTAGGCCTATATAGATGGTCCATGTCTAAACAAGCATATATACATCTAGGATACCACAATATAACTTGGGTAAACATCTTTAGTATGTAGACTACTCCCTTTAAGGAAAAATACTGAAAATAATAAAAAATGCTTGAACTTAAAATAGAATACTCCCTTGAAGGACAATTATAAAATATGAACAAACCCAAACTTAGACCACTCCCTCAAATAATGTCTAATTTAACTTTGTCAAAATCAATCATTCAAATCTTCTCTCATCGATTAGCTTCAATAGCATATCAAAACATATAATATAAAACCCTATATCAAACTAAAAAAAAGAGTTATCCCAAGATAACCACAATTGGTTTTCATCAATAGACTTCCTTCAGTGATCAGTCTATTCCTACCATATGACATGGACTTTTCTATCACAGCTCCTAGGTCACTTACAGAAGGGGAAAGTCATACCCACAAGAAGGTTACCATACATATCACCTACTACCTAACATCTATTTCTCCTTTTGTACTTTATAAATCAAGGGATATTAAGCTTATTTTATGCCATGCGATCAAGTTACCTTTTTAACCATCAAACTAACAACAAAGTAAAAGCATGACAAGGGTTTTATATTCATATGTCCACCCATCTTTCCATCATAGTATTTTTAAATCACATCATTTATCTTCTTTATATTTTTAGTCCCACTTGGGAAGACATGTCTTCTCCCTTTGGAGTCATTGAAACCAATTCATCACCTAATCAACCAAATAAATTGGATCAATCAACCCAACCTATCAAACCAACCTTATTTACCTTGTCTAAACAAACCAATAAATACCACCCAAACTATAAATTACAATAAAATTAATTTAACCCATCCAATAAAGTTAACATATCAAACCAACCAACCAATGAAGCAACTTGACCTTTTACCTTTGGGAGTCATCTTCTCCCTAAAACATAGAGGTTACCTTTCTTCATAATCTTATCCAACTAAAACCAAACCAAACCTAGCCTTTGAAGGTTAGTTTTTTTCAATCACCTCATCTCCTTCCAATCAAACCCATCAAACACTAAATTGAAATAACTACATCTAGCTTGAAGTTCATGTTGGATTCACTATCCATGGGACTATGTAGGCAGTGTCATCTTACCTAGTGCATTAGGAATCAGCTCAGTCATCCCTTACCTAATTAAGTTAACCTAAGGAGACTTTTCTTCTTCCTTTTGAACCATTAAAATATCCCACTCACCCTAACCATCAAACCATTTGGGATAACCTTCCCCTACAAACTTTCAACTTGAAAAAACTAACCCTACCCTTTTAGAGATTACCCTTCTCACACCTTTGCTAGTCATCATCCTACATGACCAATAACCCATCGAAACCAAATTAATAATTATTTTTACCAATATTAACTCCAATCTATCCAACCTCATCAACTATTGGGTTATCCACCTCAAACCACCATCCTAACCTACCTTGTCAACTTTACCCAACTAACTTAATCTGTCAACCCAACTAACCTTATCAACCTTTTCTAATTTATCAAACTAATAACCATCACCCCAGCCTATTGATTTACCAACTCTAACCTATCAAACCTATCAATCTTATCAACCAACAACAACCAACAAACTTTACCTACCTTACCCAACCTATACAATCAATCTATCTTTTCAACTTCACCTAACCTATCAAATCAACCTATTCAACCGGCTTTACCACATCAAAACCTTACCTACCAATCAAACTTCTTAAACCTTACATACCATGATTAAAAAACCTATTAACCCAACCACATATCAACAAACCTTATCCACTCAACCTAACCTATCACATCCAACTTTACCTATCTTATCAACTTTATCAACCCTATCAATCCAAATCAAACCAAGTGGTACACCCAAGTGGGGAAACCTATTTAGATGTCCACCAAATTATTTAGGAGTCACCCTCTCCCTAAAATTATAGAGCTTACCCTTCTCCACTAACCTATTTGGGAGTCACCTTCTCCCTTAAATTTTGGAGATTATGAATGTTTGCCAAATCATGTAACCATTCGACTATGTCCACCTAGATGTTGGCCCCTTTTGGCCCAACCTATCTCATAGTTTGTGATGACCTTGCCTTCATACTTTTGACCATACAAACTAATTTTTCCATGTTGAGAATTTTAATTTGCACCACCTCATGCACAACTATACCATTTTCATTTTTATCAGGAGCACTTCCTACCTTGGATACCTGTGTAATCACTGATCTTATCTAAGAGACTTGATAAGACTAACCTAATCAGATATAACCAAATTTGGTGACCAGTTACCTTGTCATTTATCCTAGAACTTGACCTTATTATTACCAAAATAGAAATTTTAGTCTTTGTATGAGCTTAGATATCCCACTTAGTTGCATTTGATGTGCATGTTTGCATCTCAAATGCCCAACCTTACCTTTTTGTCACCCACCTCATGACTTATCATCTACCATGTATCAAACCCCAACCCAATTTGATCTTCACCTCATTAATTCCTATTTTTAGGGGGAATACCTCCTCCCATAATCAAGGTAATCCAACCTTTTTGAGATGACCCTTCTTCCTAAACCTTCACCTAAACTAAACCATGTGATTCTTTAATTTAGGACAACATAGCTAAGTATTAGTACCTTACCCTCAAAGCACACCTATTCTCTACAACTCACCTATGAACTATTTAAGAAATATAGTCAACCTAACATTCTTTTTGGATATTACATCCATGGAATTAAGTAGGTCACATTCACTTTCTTAGAGCATCTGGAGTCAACTCAGCCATCACCCATCACCCTTCACCATCAACTCACTCTATTTTTATTTTGTAGCTTATTGACCCAAATCTGTATAATAAAAAGGGGGAAAATGTAGACACTAAAAAAATAACCCATTTTTAATGTTGAAACACCCTTAAACCCTTACCCCACATTCGATATAGTTAACCTAGCCCACTTTTTAGCTTTCTAACTTAACCTTTTTAACCCGCTTCATTTTAACCACTTTTCACCCATTTTCCTCTTGGACCTAGACCATCGATGGTTAGGGTAACCATCAATAATTAGGGTAACCATCGATGGTTATCCTAACCATCAGTGGTTAAGCTTAACTATTGATAGTTAAGCCTAACCATTGATGGTTAGGTTCCCCAGCCTATATCAAATTAATTTTCAACTAGGTACAAAATCAAATTTATACCTAACTTAGAAACCTTTCATTTGGTGATAAAAATTAGATTTGTGGCACCTAAATTAACATATATATCCACCTATCTAATTATCAACTTCCTCTTAAACATTTAGCAACTTCTTCCTATAAAAGGAGAGCATTAGGAAAGAGAATGGATCAAAAAATCCATAAGTTTATGCTTCCAAAATATTCTTATAGGACTCAAAATTTACTTAAACTCTATCTGCATCACATCCAAATGCCCAAAAAACCATCACACTATCAAAATTTCATCAACCTTCTACCATTCTTCAACAATTAGATAACAAGAATTTTCCATTTGTATTCATTTTTGTTATTTGTTTTCTAAAGTTTAATAACTTGATCAGATTCTATTTGAATTATATTCTTATTATCTTAGATCCATATTATACCTTAAATAGACCTAAATTCATATGTAAACCTATTTTTGACCATTTGTCCAACCACCAATGATTAATTTAACCATTGACAGTTACCTTAACTATCACCAGTTACCTATCTTCACCCAAACTAACCAAATCAATAACTAGACCTCAACCAAAATTTTATTTTCTATGGCCCTATCATCTGATAGTCCCAAAACATAATTATACCTCCAACTACCTTTTCATAAGCATTGACCAACTTTTTGTTATAATTATTTGTTTTATTTAAACAAGTAATTTATTTTCTTACATATAATAGCATTTATATTTATGTTATTATATGCAAGTTTCATTTATTTTATTTGTATCAAACCTTTTATCGAAAAGGGGATTGATAGCCATCCTAGCAAGTTGTTGCTTTCTTAGATCTATCATATGTTAGGCAATCCCCCCATCTTATTATCTAATAAATAAGTTTCTTTTAGTGTTTTCTTATCTACATGTACTCTTCCCTATCCAAAGAATAGTTCCCACTTTGTCTAGATCAATGCATGTGCACTTTCAACCAGGTACCCTTACACACCCCTTTCTTTTAGTTTTACTTCTACTTTCATAAAATAAGAAATGAGGAAATTTTTTGATTAAAACACTCTTCTTTAATATATTTTTTGTGTTTTATTAAAATGAAAAATAAATTATTTTCAATCCAATTCAATACTTTTTGTGTTACATGATAAATATTAATTCAAAAAATGACACCATTGTACCATGAATCATGTTAATGCTTAATTAAATGTTAAGAAATAAATTTAATAATTTGTAGGTTCACAATAGCTAATCTAAAAATTGACTCACTATTAGATCATCTTTGCATTAAATAATGCAAACATGAATTGGAATACTTTTTTGAGTGATATTTAGGTATTTTTTGAAATTAAATTGAACTTGATATAGTCATGGTAATGGGTCCCAATCTGTTGGTGTAAGATATTTATTTTCCTACCATTTAGCTTGCTTAGTTATGTTTGTATATTTGGGAATTTTATCCCATGTGTATTAGGATGTTGGTTCCTTGCCTTTATTTCACTTATTTTTGGGAACTTAGTCCCACATGCATGGTATGGTTAGGATTCTCCTAACTCCACCTCTATGTACATCTCTTTGTAAGTTTTATTGATATAGACTATTATGAGTCTTCTAGATTATGGTGAGATACTTATTGAGGAGATATGTAAGTTGTTATTTTAGATAACTTTGAGATTTATGAGAGATATTATATTAGTGAGATGTAATATTAGATACTTTATTTTTGAATCCATATCCATTATATGAATACATCTATTGAAAATTCTACTCATTTCTTGATTTTTAGCTTTAATAGATTTATGTGTTTGATTTTCTTATCAACGATCTTGGACATTCATTCTTAGGTGAATCATACATGGTATCAAAGAAATAGATGCTAATAAAAAACATCATTATTTTTGTTGTTATTTATTTTGAAATCTTGAGTTTATCATTTGTAAAAAAAATAGGTTTTTTATATATCTATAATTTCTTCTTATTCATTTTGGAGGAAATACTTTTTATTTTATTCTCTTGTAGTACCATTATTATATCTTGGATGCAATTATTTTAGTCTCAACACATTTGGGACACCACATTTCTTTTCCTCTAAGGGAGTCAACAATAAAATCACATTTTTTTATCCATTTATAAGTGTAGAGTTCATTTTTAATCAAAACACACATTTATCTTCTGAAAAGGTCTCTCTAAATGTATAGTATCACACCTCTAAGTTTTGTGAACCTTACTTTTAGCTTTCCAAATCATTTTGAATTTTTAAATTTGATTGATAAATACTAAGGTATCACAATTTTACTAACTCCTACTATAATACAAAAAATATAGTAGGAGATTGTTTCTAAAGATTTTTTTAAATAAAAATAATATATTGTGGACAAATTGATTGAGAATTTTAAATTCTTTGTGGTTCAATTCTAGTTATAAATACTACTTACAGGTCTATGTTCACTCCTTTTTTACTCAAGTGCATGTAAATTTGTGAAAACTCATTCAAATAGGCCATCAAAGAAAAGAAAATAGATTTTGTAATAACTTTTGATTGGCTACTTAGATTTACATGATACTTTTGTCAAAAGGGTATAGTTTTATATGCATGTTCTATTGGTCCCATTTGTTTTGTAATTGCACTAAAATTATAAAGTGTCAAGTTTGGGGGGTCATTATTTATTACTCGCAGGGGGTGTTGGTATATAGGGCTTTCCTAAACTTTTATCCTTGATTTTTTCTCTTGTACATTTAATCACTTATTCTACTCAAAGGTCATTATCTACACAATGGAGGTAGACTTCATTAGGGTGATGGGAATCATTACTAAACAGAGTTAGTTTTTTATTTTATCTCTTTGGGTGGAGAGTTTATAATATGGGTTTTCTCCACTTTATGAGAGTTTCTATGTACTTGGGTACCACATTAGGGATTATTTTTGGGACCAAATTATTTTACCCACCTAAATTACACTTAAGGTGTGTGTTTGTGTAGGATATTTATTTTCCTACTATTTAGCTTACTTAGTTATGTTTATACATTTGCTAATTTTATCCCACATGTATTAGGATGTTGTGATGAAATAATCATACATTCATGTACCATCCCAAGATACTTTGAAACACATATCCTTATACTTATCATTACAAAACCAATCTACATTCCAATAGGCCTATCTTGATGATAAATAATCCATTCTCACTCTAATTTTGTCTTTAATTTGTATATGATCCACTGAAATGGTATATTCCACTTTTATGTATACTAATTATTTAACAAAATAATATATTTTAATATTGGTCTTGAAATACCAATGCACTTTGTCACCATCTCTATCTCTTAGTGATTCACCCCTAATCATTCAAATTCTTATTATATTTATTTTGTCTTCTATTAGGCATATGGTTTAAGACACTAGGTATGAATTCTTGTTTTAGGTATATTATTTATCATGGATCATTCATATTTCTCAATTTTTTAGGATGATAGTTATTAAGACAAAAATAATCTCCATCTCTATCTAGCTCCAAACAACATAAACCACTTAAAACCTTCTTTTCTTAATGACAACTATGGGCTGAATAGTGTACATACTTCAAGATTAGAATACTCAAGGGATTAATTCCTTGGTATGGTTTGAATCTCATTTTTCAACTTGATCCTTGATTATGGAGCCTATATATTTTATATATTGATGCCAAGAAGAAACTACTCCATTCAATCTTCAAGTTATGCCTATATGTCTGCAACTTTGAAGAATCTACAATTTTAACTTTGTTTTATCTTGATAAGTTTTTAAGACAATTGAAATGATTTTATTGAGGTGTTTACAAGGTTTAAAAACACCTATTAGGTTTCTAAGAGACCAATAACTTGACTTAGTTCAAAAAGCTATTGTAAATTTATGTGTAGATCTTCTAAAAGGATGTTATTATTTTAATTTATTCTCAAAAGCTTGTAGAATGGATTATTATACCCCCATCCATTTTCTCCACTTAATCACTAAAAAAATATAAGAGAGACTCCTAACAATGTTACTAAGCTTATGTTATCAAATTTCACTCTGTTCTAGCTCTGCTATAGTGCTCTATCTAGGCTTAGTTTGTTATTTAAAGATGTTATTATTATTGAAATGTCCCATAATATATTTTTGAATTAAATACTAAGATATTATAGATCAATAATAGTGATTAGAAACCATTGATTTTATTGGTTTCCGAAAATAGTAGTCTCAAATAACAACTTTTACTCTTAAGGTCCTTATATGCCTATTTTAGCCTTCTTGCTTCATTTAACCTTATGCAATAAAAAAATAGTTTGAAATACATTTTTGATGTTTATTATAGTGATGATAGTACATTACTAAATCTTCATGCAACATTTTTAACCAAATAACAAGACTAAATATCAATTTTATCATGTTCTATGTTTTCTTAATGAATACATATACGATTACAGAACATAGTTAGGGTTTTCTCATGCTATAGGACTTATTTCAATAAAATATCACTTGTAATAGCTCATATAATCCTACTTTCCAAAAAAATTTGGGGAATTTTTATTGACCCAAGTTGAAATTATGAAATGTTTTCTACAAGAAACCTTGACTTAGGGTTTTCACTATCATTAAAGAACCTAAGAAGCTTTTAATGATTATTCATAAGACCTGATAGATATTTGACAGATCTAAAAGTTGTAATAAGAAATTAATAGAAATACATTTCTTTACCAACTATTCAACCAAATTCATGCAATGTTTTAAACATATTTAAATGACTGTAAATTATTGTGAATGCATAAAATAATGTTTTTTAAAGGTTTTATTTATCCACATAGACCTTAGATCGAATGCAAATTCATTATAAATTAGATTAAGTCTTATTTATCCATACAAAAACTAAATTCATACAATTATTATAACTACCACATACCTTCATTTTGCAATAAAACTAAGTTTCATTATACACAGAACCCTATTACAATGATAGACTATCAATAAAACTTTGTTTCATGTTTTACATTCAATATTCACTTTTAGAATCATTAGGACATTTGTAATAAGGATCAAAACATGTAAAAAATTATTTTTCCTCTAAAAAAATACTTTAAACACAAAATTATCTTAATTTATTAATTACTTTACACAATATTATTATAGTCATATAAAATGTGAAAATTGGTAACTTGAGTGTGGATAATGACACCCAACCCATAGGTCTCTCTTACTTCCTCTCATGACCCTCATAGGCATTTTTCACTAATTCCCAATCATATATGGTCTTCCAAACTTGATCCTCCCAAACCTTAACATGACCTATGGTATAATGCATCACTTAACATTAAACTCATGAATTTTGATCCTCCCAAACCTCCTCCAAAATGGTACAATCTTGTTGTGATATTCACCAATTTATCCTGACCTTATTACTTAATGAATGCTATGGGTAGGAACTACACCCAATTCATGTTTTAGATGTTCAAATGTTGCCTTCAGAAGTGGCTTGGTAAAAATGTTTGTAATTTTATCCTTTGTAGAAACATATTAAAATTTAACACTTTATTCAGGATGTTAAGGATGTAGGACTCATGAGTTTTTGATAGGAGGAAGAGATATGATACATTCTAATAATTGTTGTAGAACTTTGGCTAAAGGAATTGGTAGATTTGTAAAAGGTCACCAAGGAGGTATTGATAAAGTGACTCTCTATGAGGGCTTTGAAGTTGTATTAACTATCTATTGAGTTGGTCATTTACTATAATTGAACTTGACCTTATATGGGGCTTTAGTTTTACTCTTATTAGTTGTATCTGGTGCACTTGTGTACTTAAGTTTGCCCATTGAAATGAGTTTTATTTTTCTTTCTTTTGAAGTGTGACATAATTCAGTAAAAGAAGAGAAACATTTGGACATGATTGTCTCATGAAAAATTGGTAGAAGGCTCTATTTGATGAGGTCTTATAACTCCTAATCTACCATAGGGCTAGTCATCTTAGCTAATATGGTTTTGTATCTGAGAACATACTCAGCGAGAGGCTCATTCAATTTTAATTTTTATTGTGCAATTTGGGCATATGAAACCTTATCACCAATATTGATACTAAAATGTGCTAGGAACATGTTGGCAAGAGGATTGAATGCATTAACCGACTAATTTAGTAGACTATAAAACCATTGTAATGCATAATCCTTGAGGCTCCTTGGTAATAATTTAGTTAATAGCCAGTCATTTGGTATATAATCCAAACATGTTGCATGAAAGGCTCTCAAATGTGTCTCTATATCACCCTTGCCATCATAAAGAGTGAGCTTAGGTTGTAAAAATCTAGGTGGGAAGGGTGTAGTAGCTATATGGCATGCCAAAGGTGTATAAAATAGAGTGAAAGAGTCCAACACATGTGTAGATCTTGTGGTACCTTGCTCAAGGTGTTGCACCTTGGATTGAAGAGATTGAATCTCTTACACAAGGGCTACCACATCAGGAGATAGGGATGTGCTAGCAATAGTTGGTGGCATAGAAGAGGTTGGGATACTATAGGGGGTTATTGTGACATCGTTTCCCACATAATGTCATTTACAACTGGTGGCTCTATTTTTTGGAAATATTTACCATTGATTACCTTTTGTATTCCTCTTGGAGGATTTTAATCATGTCATCTTACATATTTGGGTGTTTGGTTAAGAGTTCTTAAAGCTCTCTTTCATCAGTTTCATCAAAGCTGGTATATTAGGCCATTGTTAAAGTAGGAAAACAATTTGAAATGCGTTTGAATGTTTTGCAATAAGTTGTAATAGTTAATGTGCTAAAACTAGAAAGTATTGGATATAAGAAACACAAAATTCAAAAATAGTTCTTTAGAATTTGTGTAAAAAAGGATACTAAACCACCAAACATGTAAGTTAATATCATAAAAATCAAAGTAGGAACTAGTATATGCAACTAGGGATTTTTTACAAATATTATTTGTAAAATATTATGAGATTTTGAATTTGAAATTAATTTCCTGAGCTAAGTATGCAAGATAAAATTCAAAAAATTATGAGAAATTACTTGCTTGGATGGGACCTAGTAGATGAAACTAGGGTTTTGAGACAAATAATTTTTTTGGAATTACTATGAATTTTTGAAATTTGAAGTGATTTTCTAATTTTAATTTTCAATCAAAATTTGCAAAAAATAAGTGGAATATTACTTGAAAATTATAGGGATTTAGTTGATACAACTAGGGATTTGAAATGATTGTTTTTAAAAATTAATGTAATAATTGGAAAATTAATGTAATTATTGTAATTAATTTGTAGAATTGAGCTTGAAAAATTTAGGAAAAAACTGAAAAATATTTCTATAATTAGCAATATATTTTTCCTAGTGATTTGAAAGTGTTTGTATACAAATAGGACATAGTACGTGCAAAATATAGTTTTAGTGAATTATTTAAAATATTTCAATTAATTTTTAGTTTTCTAATTTTTAAATTCAGAAAAAATTAAAAAAATATTGCAAAAAAATATAAATAATTAGCCCTAGGGTTTCTAGGGTTTTTGTGTAAAAATTTGAAGTAAGTCGAGTTCACCAAATATTTTTCTCAATTTGGGAAACTATAGGTTTAATTTCCTAAATAGTAAAGGGGTCTAAATTAAGGGGAAAATCAATAAATAAATGTGCCTTAATTAACCTACTAATTTATTAAATCTAGAAGTTCTTAATTGATTTCTAAAGATATTAAACAAGGGGATTAAGAGTAAAACTTAGTTGATTCTAGGTTGAGATGGAGGAGATAGAGGCTATAAATTGATGATCTATATGGGTAGACTATTAGAAATAGGATCCAAAAGTCTATTCTCTACCTAGATAGGAGTACTAAAAATGGGACACCTAGAGGTCTAGCACCATATTCCAAGTTTTGGTGCTATATTCCTTAGTGTCTGAGCTTTCTAAGCTTTTTAGGTTCTATTTGTTTGCTTTAGGAGACCCTATGCCTAAAATATCGAGTCCTAGTTATTCATGAAGCTCTATGTGTAATTGATTTGGTCTTCAAGGATCCTAGCTCCTCTTCATGCTTGATAGGTGATATTCAATCCAACTAGAAAAAAGGGTTAGTGTATAATATGTATTGAACGTATGATCACACTCTTTATGTGGGCACACTACCTATATACCAATACTCTAAAGAGGGATCAAAGCCAATGTAGTTCTCCTAATTTAAATGTGTATTGTGTAATATTATGTATGCAATACAAGTGTATTTGAATTTAGGAAAGGTTGAGATGATTCGTGACTAGTGTAGGAGCTTGGATAGGCTGGAAATAATAGTGGTTGTCTATATGTGGAGAATAGGAAGATTTGCTTGAGTGTGCTTTAGTATATTTATATCTTGTGCCTTTTGAACAATTTCCAACCCTTCTAAATGACCTTTGAATGGGATTTTATATGGAAACTAGTGATACTAGGTTAGATGAACTCACATTAGGCTGATAATGGAAAAGATAAGGATAAGGGAAAATCTGACCATTTGAGGCTATTATGGACTTAGACAACAGCACTGGAAAGTGGACACCCTAAGTCCCAGCACTTTAATGTAACCTATGGCACTATTTTCTATGGGGAAAGGGACCCTGGGGGATAGATGTATGCATGAGAGAGGAGTCTGAGACAACAAGGGCTGAATCTAGAAGGCTTTGGCTGACTGAGAAATAGTGAAAACATGCCTAAGTGGGTTGTGTAAGTGAGTAGGAGAGACCTATGGTTTTGGTGTCACAAGTCATGCTCAAGTTTTATAAATTGAATTTTAGTATGAATACACACATCTCCTATCCTATTTAAATCTCAAACTCCATAGTTGGCCTCATGATAGAAAAAAGTTCTATTGGGGTGTGGTAGGCTCATAGACTAGAGTAGGATGTCTCATTATACTATATACTTATAATTCCACCTACTTTCTCATGTAAATACCTAATATTCATATTATATCAATGGATCTATAAGGGATCCTAAGGAATGGGAAAAATAATGTGGTAAGGTAGGTCCATTTTAATTTTCATGCATATGTCCTTCATGAGATGATCTATGTAGTTCACTTGTTAACCCAAGATTTGTTTTCATTAGTTAGAGTGTCATAATTCATTCATGTTGATAGTTTCTAGCCTTTCTCCCTTGTCTAGTGTGTCTCATTCCTAATAAGTATGTCCACATCACACAAGTGGTGCCTCACATTCCTTATTTAAATCATATTTCATAATGTTCCCCTTATTGGATATTTATTTTAGTTGATCACATCCTTGATCACATTTTCATTATTACACCTCTTAGTTTGTGAGTTGCAATGTAATACCTTAGATAGTACCAAGTTTTCCTCACAAACATCCTTTCACTTTATACTTTCCACACCATTTTGTTCTTATTCTAGTCGTGTCATTAGGTAGTTTTGATTTCTTACATTGTATATTAGAAAAAAAATAAGTTTGAGTTGTCATCCTTTAGAGCTTTAGATTATTATATCTATCATGTTCTTGTTTGATTTTTATGGACTTCACTTATCTTACAGAAGAAATTTTACATGCTTAAATGTTATTATTTGTGTTTGAATTCACATGCTTATCTTACATTTTGATTTACATTATCTTTTTCCGTCATTTATGTTTTCTTTGTCATCATTTTTCATGACTATATTACATGAGGTTTTAATCATTTGCTTACATATAATTAGATATATATATATATATATATATATATATATATATAATTATATATATATATATATATATAAAATTAGATATAATATATATATATATAATTAGATATATATATATATATATAATTAGATATATATATATAATTAGATATATATATATATATATATATATATATCACATTAGCATTTCATTATTTTCCATTCATGTTTTACCTGATTCTCAACATGATTTAGTATGCTCTACATTCTTTTTTCTCATTTATGTTTTACATGTTTCCAAATGAGATTTAGTGTGTTATACATTCATTTGTCATCATTTTTTCATTTACATCTTGGTATTTTGGTTCTAACCTAGCCATTAAGATTCTAAATTTCCAATTTTATAAGTAATTTAATTAGTTTTGAGATTTATTCATTGTTTTGAGATTTATTCATTGCTTATATTATTAGGCTTGTATCCTAGTGTTTATAAAATGTAAGTATTTCACCCTCCATGATAAAGACTAGGATATTTTCATGTAGTCATTGAGTGGAAAGGTAATTCAAGTTATGCATATGGTACTTTTAGTTACTTTCATTTCATTTCAAAATTAATTTTAGTGTTTCATTTTTTAGTTAGCTTAGTTTTGTGAATTGTCATGTTATTTCTATAAGCACCATACCATGTTACACTAAAGTGACATGTGATGAGATCTGAGTGGGGCATATGTATACACACATTATTTTTAAACTTTATCATTTACTAAACCTTTATCTCTTGTAAGAACCTATCAAGTTTCAATCTCTTTAAGTGCATGTATTAAAGTGTGCACTAGGAAAAGGGTGGGTGAACCATTAGTATTTCAAAAGATTGTTATGGTTTTGTATCATTCCCACCATTAGTATGAATTATTTAGAATGTTTATGCATTCACCTCCTATGATTTATCCCTAAAATCCTAAAATCTTAAAACATGGATATGTTTAAAATCTTGAAAGCCTGAAAGATGGCTAAGTCTAAAATCTAGTAGGAAGCTCCAAAATCTAGAAATTTCATCATAGCTTCTAGAGGTCCAAAAACACTCTCAAACATACTAAAATTATAGATATAAAATATAACATAAAATATAAGAAACTATATCTCCATGTATAATTTCTAGCTTATATTTAAAGTATAAATGTTTATTTTATATTTATACTACCTATTTAATCACCTTTAATGCCTTTATCCAACTCCCTAAGGAATTTCCCTTCTCAAATAGCCCTTAACTAGGCAAAAAACTACTCTTCCAAATATTTTAAACAACACATATGAAATCATCCACTTAAATCCTATTTTTAATACTAAGTCAACCTATTTGATCTTGTTATAAAGGGTTAAGTTTCATTTTATGGAACTAGGTTAGCCTGACAAACCTAGTTCAAGATCTAATGACTATCTTTCTTGCCTAACAAAATTGAGTTGGTCAATCTTGTTAGATATATTTAGATAATGGTTTATGTTCAATATTTAGACATAAATACCACCTTTAATTCAATCTAATAGATAGGAACATTCATTTTTTCATTGTTATATCTCATAATTCTTCTCTTTTTACACTTGAGGAGTCATTACTTAGGTTTTACCTTAGAATGAAAGAAGTTTGTCTTTTGGAAAAGTCTTGGATTCAAATTAGGATTAATTTAGTCTATATTTGATTTATATAGTGTTATCCTTATAAATACACAAAAAACTCTTCCAAAACACCATTGGATAAGGGAGAGATTGAGGCCTGACATATTCATTTCAAGATAAGTATTACAATGTAGAATAATATTATGAAAAAAGTTATTTTTTTTATTAGTATCAAAATATAAATAAATTTATAAAACTATCATATCAAGCTTACTTCCTCAGTTGGGCAAGGTCAATGAATTAAATAAACTAAAAAGAGGCATAAAAAGATGATTACACCATCCCTATGTGACTTCTCTTTGAGGACGATCCACAACCCTATTTTTGCCTAGATATGGAGCACAATATCTTCAACAATGTTGTTTGGAAAGTTCCTCCATCATCTCCTCATGAACCATTTATATTCATCTATGAATGAAAATGGAAGAATTAGTTAAATCTTTAAATGAAATTATTAATTATATCTTTGCATTGGAAATCTTGATGGAAAATGGTCATGGACTTGGATTTTATAGGTTTCCTAGTTTAATTATAGCCTTTGGATCAAGATTGAAATGAGTGGCCATAAATGGATTCAATTTTTTAGGCCAATACTTTGGAAATAGGTTACACAAGAATAAATCCAATCAATGAATTTATAAAAATAATAAATTCTAAAAGATACGAAATTTCCAATTAAAATAATATTAGGTTAAATAAGATATGTTAATTAGATTAATGGAAAGTAGATTGACTTTTATTAGTCAAAGAACCATTCGACCTAATTAATCCCAAAACATCTCTTATGCAACCATAATTTGACTTGAGATGAATTAAGTAAAGTTTATAGTTTTTTATAGTGCTTTAACCTAATGAAGGACACGACAATACATTATAGAAGATGCATACCAAGTGAAAAAAATAATTTGGGTATTTTTTTTATTTATGTGTTATTGATATAAATCATTTTAATTATAATTTTGACATGATATTGGTTAGAATTGAGTTCATACATTTTGACCTAATTTGATAAGGTGTTGTGAGACACAAGATAAGCAATGTCATTTAAAATGATAAAAAAATCATTTAAAATAAGTTTGAAAATTTAGACAAAAAAATGATGCCTCGTCGAGAGGGCATATAAGACATGGATGGTCTCTTGAAAAAGAGAGGAAGACAAAAGAAGAAGAATGAAATAAGCCCATGGATGAGATTAAATAAAATTAACTAATGCTTGTGTACTTTTACTTACAATGTTAAAAAATAATATAATTAAATTGGTTCTAATGTGGGGGGAAGTGGGAAGTATGCATCCCAAAATAAGAAACACACTTTGGAATACCCCAAACAGGGTGAAAGCTATAGGATTAAGAAATGATCTATCCAAAAATAAGTTGAACACTTGGATTTTTCCAAAGAGGTAAAATGTTGTAAAGCTTGAAATTATAAGAAAGATAGAATGATGCCATTGATCAAAAGAGAGGAAAATAATTGACTAATGATTTTCCCTAGTAGGGCATATTTTATTATTGATCAGTCTAAATTATTTTCCCCAATAGGGCAGATTTTTGTTTTGATTAATTGATTGAGTAATGAATTAATTGATTTGATTATAAAGTGTAGCTCAAGGATATAACCCATTGCACATATTAATTATGAGATGAATGATGTAAATGTAGGTGTAATGGTAGAGTGACTTTCAAAGAATGAAGAAGCCACAAAAATCCCATGTACATGAGAATGCTCAAAGGTAATGAAAGAGATGATTGGAATAATATAATAATGATTGGATAATGATGAGATAAGATTATAAGAATATGTATTTTAATAAGAATGAAATAGAGGTGGCTAAGCTAAACTCAGAAATTAATTGGTACTCAATGCTACTTACATAGTCCAAATGGACCTCAAGCCAATATAGTTCTCCTAAGAAGGGAGAAAATGAATGAGGAAAATTATCATGACAATATTGAGAATAATGATGGACCAGTGTGCATGACTCTATTTTTAAATTATTATTAAAAGATTAGATGTCCTTAATTGGCATAGAAATAACCATGTTTGTTTTAATTATTGTTTTGTGATGTTTTTATGGAAAAAAATAAAATTCTATATTGATCATGCATTATGTAAATAAATTGTGCTTGAAGAGATTATTTTAGTGAAACATTGATATATAAGACTTGAACACCTAGTTTTAAATGTAGCACATGATGGTATGCATCATGATATAAAACACCATGATGACTTGGCCATAATGTGCATAAGAACTGACTCCCAATCAAATAGACAAATGAAAATAGCACACCAATGATGAAAACCATGATGATAATGTTTACTTATGTCAATGTATATACTCAAGTATAAGTGCATGACAAGGAACACCAATATGATGATCTCATTAACACAATGGACTATGTATACATCTAAATTTACTTGTTTCGTTTATCATCACTAATATTACTATTAGTTGACATTAATTCCATTTAATCTAGTTTATCTTTTTTAATTTTATCCTAATATCACCCCTTATAGTCATTTATCTAACACCCCCCTTCATTATTATTCATTATTTTAAACTTATTCCTACCCCACAAATCAATTAATTCTACTAATTCCCTATTATCCACTAACTAAACCCACTTATCCATTATATTGGAATTTTATATTCCAATCCCACCTACCCTAGCTTATTTTTAGGCTCTCCTGCATCCCTAAGACATAGTCACCCATATAATCACCTCAATTAATAATTTACTAATATTTCTTATCCTCCTAATGGATTCTAGAATTCTCTAATTCTACAATCCTCTCCATCTTAGCCCTCCTCTCTAGAAGCATCTAATTCTAGAGGTTTCCAAGGAATTTTTAATTCTTTTTAATTATCCCCCCTTTCTCTATTTAAATCCACCACCCCTCCATTTCCAAAATAATTATAAAACACACAATCTCTATAATAATTAATACTATCATCCATAAATCCATGCAATCCAAGTCTTTTGATGAAGCCAACACCATGCTAAAATTTTGAGTCTATCCATAGCAATCCAACAATCAATCTAATATCCTTGAGGAATCCATTTGAATATCTTGGAGGGAAGATAAGAGGTTCAAAAATGGTGGTAATAATCCTTATCTAATTTTTAATTTGCTTCCACATTCTTTCTATTTTATGTTTTTGTGAATTTTGGGTTAAAATTGATATTTTTATTATTTTAGATCCATAGCTCAAATTTACAAGCATAAATTGGAGACCATAGTTATATCCCTACTTTAAAATAACCCATGGTGTGTGTAAAATGTGTTGAATCATCTTTCAAGACTAGTTATAAGAATATTGGGTTCCAAAATATTTAAAATTTTATGTTTTAGGCAAAGTGCAGTATTATATTGTAAATCATTGTTTTGCAAAAGTGATATTATAGATCCCAGCCATAGTTTTGACCAACTTCATGGAATAACCACTAACCATTGACTCCTTTTGATATTTTTATATCCTTTTTAAAAATTTCCTCTCGATAGAGGCAATTTTAAAACTCATTGGTGGTTTTGCTTGTCTAGTGGTGATTTAGACTTAATACTGTATAAAGGTCAAATGTCAATCAATTTGACTTCCTTTTGTTTATTGTGATATGGACTAATATTATTATGTTTTATAGAATATAAGCCAATTTTTTGTTATCTTTAAATCAATATGTCTTTATACTAATCTAAATCACCTATCCCTATTCGTAGTATTGATTTCCAACTATGGTTTTGCCTCTGTAAGAGGTGGTTTTGAGTTGAATATATAAACACTAACTTAAAATTGTGATCTTTACTATCTAATGGATTTTATTGCTTATATTTGGATATTATTTTATTATAGGGAAGGGGATATTATATCCAAAAAAATTCAAATACCTCCAAAATCACCCTTTTCACTATCTTAAGAAATATCACTTATCTATTGAAGTGGATTTGAATCCTAGAGATGGTTTTGAGAAATACAGAGGTGGTTTTGCTAGTAGACTAGATAATAATTTTTATCATTCTAGTTTCTCATCTTTAATCATAAATATTTATACTAATATAGAATTTTTAGTCTTTTATTCTCATAATTAATTTTTTTATATTCTGCATATACTATAAATTTTAATCTTTTTAAAATTGCCTCTCAATAAAGGTGATTCTGATTTACATAGGCAATTTTGAGCTTTCATAGATAGTTTTGAATCTAGTTGAGAAAAGGGTGTTGTTGTGAATTTTGATAATCTTGCCTTAGTCATTTAACCTAGAATCAAGTTCTGTAAATAGTTTTAATCTTCTATACATCATCCTTCCTAGGTAATTTTAATGTTTTCACAAACTAGTATATAAAATCATTTTGATCTACCTAGAAACAAAACTGCCACTTGATAGAGGTGATATTGATTTTCATAGGTAATTTTGCAAAACCATTTATGGTTTTGAATTAGGTTAATTTTTCAATACATCCCCCTGATAACATCTAATAATTTTTTTTAAAATAATGTAAAATATCTTTTAGCATTGTGGGCATCTTATTATATAACATGCCTTAAAATATCTTATTTTTCCTATAGACTACAAAACTACCTTTTGATCGAGGTAATTTTGAATCCCAATGGTAATTTTTCACTATCCATATATAATGTTTCCTAATTGTATAGTTTCAATCAGCTAATCATTTGTAAAATTGCATATCTCATAGTTGCAATTTTGTCCTATCAATGGTGGCTTTGCCTCTCAGGGATCAGTTTTAAAAATCTAACTCTGTGTGACTGTAGTTTTATAGGTTTTATAGGAAATTTTAATAGAGTAAAAATTACTAATAGTTTTCATGTAGGACACCTACGTAAGAGGCCCTAAATTAGATAGCTAACCTATTTATTTACAAGATTAGGGTTTTTGTCTAAAATTTAGATTTTGAATCTATTATATATATATATATATATATATATATATATATATATATATATATATATATATATATATATATATATCTTCTATTTGCTTGTTTTTTTATCTCACATAAGTAAATAATTGGTTACATAAATTTTTGTTTACTTTTTTTTCACCCCTAATTTTTTGCTTTTATAGGGTGTAACATGATGTGAAATTCACACCCATGTACTTGCCATAGTATTAGTGGGATAATGACCATGGATTTCACCACCATACACTAATACACACTATATGTTTTGTAAAATTATATATATATTAGGGACACATATCATTAAGATAAGTTTTTGACCCCATACAAGTCTTTCATGAAGGGGAAGAGTTAATTCTCTGAACTAGGCATTAGACAACACCCTACATAAATTTGGGCCCCAAGTACCTAGCATATATTGGGGATACCCATAGAAACCTCATGTAAACATTTTTGGATAATTATCAGTGATATCATGGAAGTGTCCATATGAAGTTTAAAATGTGTATTGTGTGCCCAAAGGTCAAAGTGAGTCAATGATAAAGTGTGCAATATGTGTGCTTTAGGATGCTTAGAGTGTGCCTTCTTATGGCTCAATTTTGGCATGCTTATGAATGTTTAGAAATGAATATGAGGTATTTATAATGTGTTATGGTTAATTTTATGGGTATTTCATGATTTGTATCATATTTTACATGGGTGGAATTCATATGGTGCTTCATTGTGTTCATCTAGGGATAAGTGGTCTTGTGGTAGAAAAATTTGAGTGGGCATATTGGTGACATTAATATTGGTAAATGTGAATGACTCAAAGAAAGTTAGTAATATGGGTGTGTTCAAACTTGTACCTATGTTTTATGGTAAATTTTTCAGATCTTGAAGATGTGTGAGTCAAAATATATGGTAGTGCAAAGTTAGTCTCTCGGGCAGATTTTGTTGTTTTTATACTTAGCCAAATTTACATGATCTAGTGAACCAGTCAACAATGTTTTGATCATATATTTTGATGAAGGTTTAATTTAAAGGTGAAGTAAAAATAAAATTGTTATAGGACTTAATTTTTAATCCATTAATTTTTTTTATAAGTCTTGATATTTAGTATAGTTTCATTTATTTCTTGAGCAAGTTGACTGTGGTTGACTATATTTTTTCTAGTGAACCAATCAAAAATGTTCTGATCATATATTTTTATTAAAGTTGAACTTGAAGATGAAGTAAAAATAAAATTGTTATAGGACTTAAATTTTAATCCAATAAATTTTTTTATAGGTCTTTAGAGTCATTACAGTTGTATTTATTGCTTGAGAAATTTGACTATGGTTGACTGTGCCTTTTCTAAATAAATTAGAGTGCAAATAAGTGATTGTAGAAGATAATTTATTGATAAAATAATTTTTTGTATAAAAAAAAATATGAATTATACTCCATAAATATCACCATAAATTTGTTTTGGTGTCTTTAAAGTTCATACAAGTGAATATTTTTTAGGTAAAAGTTGACTATTGTTGACTATATTTATTGCAAATCTTAGTGAGCTTCTTGAAGAGGTGTTTATGAGCATTAGGAAGATGAATGAATGTGTATAATTTATTTTATTATGTTAATAAGGTATTAATATTTTCATCCATATATGTATATTTCATATAAATTCTATATTCAGTGAGTTATGGCCTTTTTAGTGAAGGCCATGTTTTCTAGTTATTTAAGCCTAATGGGCCTTTAAGGCCAAATGAAGTGTTGAAAGTGTAAGCAAGGTTAAAATAGGTGTTGTAATATTTTGTATGTATTTATAAGGTAATATAGGTTATTTTTTTAAATTAAATAATCCTAATAGTGGTGTTTTGTTTCTAATTTGCTCGGTGGAGTGATAAAAGGTGAAGTGGATCTCTATGGGGCCTATAAAGGGCAATAAAGGTTAAAGAGAAATGGGAGATGGCTTAAGTGAGACCGATGGATGATATGGATAACCTATGTAGGATTTTTTGATATTTTACATGTTTGGGACAAAGTGTTTTTATCATTCATGAAATTTTGTGTATCATGAAGAAGAGTTATTGTATTGTAAAATTGTTTTAATGTAACTTGTGCTTAAATGGGGGCTATTTCCTTAAGCCTTGTGAGTGGGATTTGTGCTACTAGAAGCATGTCCGACCTTATGAATTATTATGGATTGTATGTTTCATGTACATAATGATATTTTTAGTTGATCATGTAAATAAAAGAGGTATTGACTGACATAGCTTGAGTGTAAGCTTTTGACAAGCTTATAAAAATGCAAACTAGACCCATGTTCGTGTGTGTGTGTGAAATTGAAGATGAGGATGAATTAAAGAGTTATTTTTTGAGATTAAAAAGGGAATGAAAAGGATAATAATCATAGAATTAAATTTTTTTTTTCAGGTCTTACATTCATACTAAAGGTAATGAGTGTATTTTGAGTTGATTCAAGCTCATATGCATGTGTATATGAATTATTTTGTATAGGGTTGAATATGTGAATTAATTGCAGATTTGGGATGAAATAGAAGAGGTTTTTGTGACAGATTTTTGTATGGGTTTTGGAGATAAGAAATGTACCAATCATATTAGTATATTTTTTTGATGTGATTACAAGTGTTTTCATAATTTTTGGAGGCTTCCTTGTGAGGGTAGGCAAATTTCGGTGAAGGGTTATTTTTGCATGTATTAAGAGCAAAGCTTGGTGTTGAGGGTTTGTATAAGTATGTAGAATTGAATGGGGTTTATAATATCATAATATCCATAATTAGGTGTTGAAGACAGCATTTCAAAGGTGGACATCAGATCTAAGATGGTTAATTTGGTGCTTGATCACCTAGGGGGTTGTAACCTCCTTTCAAGTTAGTGATAGCTAAAGGGCAAGTGGGTGCTTGTCTAATTTAAGGGGTGAGTATTCCTTTATCAGTTGGTGCTGATGTAAATTAAATTAATCCTTATAGGAAATTATTATAAATATTTTTTTAATGGGTTTTATCTCCCATGAGGGTTTCCCATATAAATCTTGTGTTCTTTTGATTCATGCTTTCTATGTATATGCTTTCATGAAGTTGTTAGATCAAGTGATGTATGACTGAATGGATAATGAATAGTGAATGGAATTGAAATTAAATGTTTGCACACTAATTAACCCCCCCCCCTCTCAGTGTTTTTTATTACAACATTGTGTATCAGAGTGGGTCCTTTTGTGAAGGCTTGATAGCTTGAAGGTGGTCTTAAGAAGCACACAATGGCAAAACAATTGAAAAGAGAGAATCAAGATTTGAAGGCTATGGTCAAATCTCTTGAGAAAAAGGTATGTGATTTGAATCTTAAGATAGTTGATAAAAATAAAATAATAAAAATTGGTTATTTAGAATCTAAAGGATAAGCTAGAGGTTTCATGTACAAATCAAAGGTTATTGCAAGAAGAGTGCATATGTATAAGTCTAAGCTTGAAGAATGTGAATCCATGGTGATTGTAGAATATGAGTTTTTGGCTCATTTAAAAATCATATAGAGGCTAGAAATTCAATTTTGAGGACAAAGGAGGATGAGTATGATCAATTGAAAACTGAGCTAGATTCCTTAAAGGTTGAGCATGATAATCTAGTGGTCAAAATGAGCAAGGTTGAGCAAGAAAAGGTCACTTTCAAGATAGGTGAGCTTGAATAAGGTCAAAATAAATCATAAATAGTCAAAGAGGATGGTAACATGAATGTATGTAAAATAAATTTAGTTAGACAACCAAATGATACAAGGCACGCTAGATTCTTTCATGGTCATTGTTATGTGTATCATATTTTTGGTAACATGGCAAGGGATTACAAAAGGAGAGGTAACTTGTCAAAAAGAGATCATCATCACCATCATCAATAAAAATGTATGAATGATGTTATTTTTTTATATGTCATAGAGTTGGTCATATTTAAAAATATTGTAAAAATAGGTTGAATGAGTTCTCAAGGCAAACCAAGGTGTATGGAGCTTCTAGTGTGCAAAGAAGAAGTCATACATGGCTATGGAGACCTAAGACTATTAAGAAAGATCAAAGTGATACCAAGTATGATTCTATTGATGAGAATATAAGTCAAAATAATATTTTTTATATGGTTGAATAGATTTAACGCATGTAAGAGATCTATAAGGAAGAGATGTGTGTAACCACTTCCATAGATGTAGAGATGGATGAGCCAATCAAACCTATGAGGAAGCTTGGGAAAGAAAAGCAATCTAGTGAGAATATGGAGATATGGGAATCTACTAGGTTTTGGGTGTTTTAGTTCCTTGGAATTTGATGTGTCTCTATTATTATTCATATAGGAATTAATTATTCTTTTGAAGCATCATGGTGTTATTTTGTAAGGTTGAGAAGTGAAGACTAGTTCTTTGGGCTAAGGTATGTTCTTTATTTCTAGATACATATTTTTAAGTATGGATTTTGATTTCAAGCCTATAAAATATGTATATAATATTTCAAAATATATTATAAGTTACTTGAAGACCTATATTTTTTTGTGTAATAAGTTCTCTCTTTGAGAGTCCTTGGTTTGCATGAAGGGTCCTAGTGAAAGAAGAATTGTCATGGTGTATCTTGAAGTTGTGATATGAGTTGCGTCTTCATTCTTGGTGATCAGGTTTATAGGAAAATTTTAAAGTGTTAAATGATTTTTATATATGATTTAGTCATCCCCTTGGTGCAAAGGTATGAATATTCTAAAGGCATGTATTCTTGTTTGTAAAGTTTCTCTTTGAAGTGGCCTAGGAGTGGAGTATCTTTCTTGAGCAAGATAGAGATTTTTGAAGGGTTAAGTATGTGGAGGTATTTTTAGTTTGAAAAATAATTAATGTATGATTGAAATAATATTTAATTAATAAGGTGGTATAATGAGGTAGCTTATTCATGTTTTGTGCATTTTTGGCATTTTTGAGCTTGTGAGAATATTGGAAAAATGAGCGAAGGATAGGCGATCTTTGAGCATGTTTGGTGGAAGTGTTCAAGGGAAGAAATGTTTAAGGAATCAAAGAATGATTTTGTGGTTATTTATCTAATTTTTTTATAGTATTTTTCATAATTTTTATTGTCTAAAGAAGCAAAGAAAAATAGGGTGTCAAACATGCATGTTTTGAGGTAAGCTTATTGCTTTGGGCATGTTCCTTTTGTAAAATTTAGTTTTAGTTGTTTGATGCATATAAAAAGGCTTGTAGACCATTTTTGGAGGTATTTTAGGTCCAAGAAGATCATAATTTTATTTAATTATCTCATGAATAATTTTTGGATAGTTGTGGTGAGCCTTTGTGTACATAGAGGTGGTTTCTTTCAAGATATGTTCTTGTAAGAGTGTTTTCTTGCATATGTTTGCAATATTTTGGATTTGTTCAGATGGAATATCAAGTTAGGGGGAGATAAATCAGGTATATTGAGAATTATGTGAATTTTGGGAATTATTTATATATTCTAAGCTTCAAGGAACCATTTTGGTTGAGGTATCTTCTCTTCAATTGATAGAATGCAAGGTCTGCATAAAGTGAGGGGGAACATATGTGAAATGTTTTCATTCCAAGGAGCAGTTATGATTGAGTATAGGTTTAGATTAGAGATGAGAATGATCTTATGGTGAGTCATTCTTAGATGATTCTAGGTGAATTCCATGAGTTGTTTGTGCTATGGTGTATCTTTACTTCAATGGTTGCATGTTTGGTTGAAGGAAAGTGCTACTTTGGTTCAAAGGTATATTGGCAAGGCAAGAAGAGGTGAGTCAGAGGTAAGGGGGAGTTTATATCATAATTTTTTAGATGGTATTATCCATGGTTTTTAATTTTTAGGTCCTCAGGATCAGTTTTTCCCACATTTCCATTGTGTCAAAGGGGGAGAAGGTTCTTTTTTGTGAAAAGGTTCTTGAGGAGAAAGAAGAAGTTTGAGCTATTTGTTGAGGTGTTGATATAAATGAAAAAGGGGGATAATTTTGTATAGTTTTCATTGATTTAATTTAATTTTAAATGTGAATTAGAAAAGGTGTCTTGTGTGTCTAAGGGTCAAAGTGAGTCAATGACAAAGTGTGCAATATGTGTGCCTTAGAGTGCTTGGAGTGTGTGTTCTCGTGGCTTAGTTTTGGCATGATTATGGATGTTTAGGGATTAATATAAGGTATTTATCATGTTTTATGGGTCCTAAAAAGGTATTCCATGCTGTATATTAGAGTTTCCATGGGTATAATTCATATGGTGCTTCATTATGTTCATCTAGGCATAAGTGGTCTTGTGGCAGAAAAATCTGAGTGGGCATATTGGTGACATTAGTATTGGCACATGTGGATGAGTTAGATAAAGTTATTATTATGGGTTTTTTCACACTTGAACCTATTTTATATAGTCTAGGTTTAATATTTGAGGATGTGTGATTCAAAAGATATGGCAGTGCAAAGTTGGTCTCTTAGGTAGATTTTGTTGTTTTATACTTAGCCAAATTTGCATGATCTGGTGAACTAATTAGTAGTGTTTTGATCATATATTTTGATGAAGGTTTAATTTCAAGGTGAATTAAAAATAAAATTGATATAGGAATTAATTTTTAATCTATGAATTTTTTTTATAGGTCTTGATAGTCAGTACAGTTGCATTTATTACTTGAGTAAGTTGACTTTGGTTGACTGTATTTTTTCTAGTGAACCAGTCGACAGTGTTTTGATCATATATTTTTATGAAAGTTGAATTTTAAAGTGAATTAAAAATAAAAGTGGTATATGATGTAAATTTTAATCTAATAAACTTTTTATATCTTTTTATATTCATTACAATTACATTTATTTCTTGAGAAAGTTGACTATGGTTGACTGTGCCTTTTCTGAATAAAGTAGAGTACAAAGAATTGATTGTAGAAGACAATTTATCAAAAAAATATTGTTGGTATAAAAAAATATGAATTATAATCCATATATATCACCCTAAATTTTTTTTGTGTCTTGAAAGTTCAGAAAAGTGAAGATATTTTAGGTAAAAGTTGACTGTTGTTGATTGTATTTATTGCAGATCTTAGTGAGCTTTTTGAAGACATGTTTATGAGCCTTATGAGGATGGACTAAGGTGTATAATTAATTTTATGATGTTAATTATGTCTTAATATTTACATAAATATGTTTATATTTCATATAAAGTCTATATTAAGTGAGTTATGGTCTTTTTAGTGAAGGCATTGTTTTCTAGTTATTTAAGCCTGATGGGCCTTTAAACCCAAATGAAGTGTTACGAGTGTAAGAAAGGTTAAAAGAGGTGGTTTACTATTTTTTATGTATTTATAAGGTAATATAGGTTAATTTTTTTTAATTAAATAACCCTAATAGTGGTGTTTTGTTTATACTTTACTTGATGGAGTGATAAAAGGTGAAGTGGATCTCTATGGGGCCTATAAAGGGCACTTAAGCTTAAAGAGAAATGGGAGATGGCTTAAGTGAGACATATGGATGATATGGAAGACATATGTACGTGTTTTTTTATATCTTACATGTGTGGGATAAAGTTTTTTGATCATCTATGAAAGGTTGTGTATCATGAACAAGAGTTATTGTATTGTAAAAGTGTTTTAATGTAACTTATGCTTAAATGGGGGCTATTTACTTAAGCCTTGTGAGTGGGATTTGTGCCATTGGAAGCATGGCCAACCCTATGAATGATTATGTATTGTATGTTTCATGTCCATAATGATATTTTAATTTTATTAATTTAAATAAAATAGGTATTGATTGACATAGCTTGAGTGTAAGCTTGTGACAAGCTTATAAAAAGGCAATTTAGGCCCATGTTGGTGTGTGTCCACAATTGAAGATGGGGCTGAATTAAAGAGTGATTTAAAGAGATTAAAGAGGGAATGAAAAGGATCAGAATAAAATAATGTTTTTTTTTTCAGGTCCTACATTCATACTGAAGGTAATGAGTGTATTATGAGTTGATTCAAGCTCATATGCATGTGTATATGAATTATTTTGTATAGGGTTGCATATGTGAATTAATTACAGATTTAGGATGAAGTAGAAGAGGGTTTGGTGAGAGATTTATATATGGATTTTTGAGATGAGAAAGGTAAAAATTATGTCAATATATTTTTTTGATGTTATTGTAAGTGGTTTCATAATTTTTGGAGGCTTCCTTGTGAGGGTAGGCGATTTTTGGTGAAGGGTTGTTTTTGCATGTATTAAGTGCAAAGCTTGGTTTTGAGGGTTTTTATGAGTATGAATAAGTGAATTGGGTTTATAATATAATAATATCCATAATCAGGTGTTGAATACATCATTTCAAAGGTGGACATCAGATTTGAGGTGGTTAAGTTGGTACTTGATCACCTATGGGGTTTTAACATCCTTGTTAGTTGGTGATAGCTAAAGGGCAAGTGGGTACTTGTCTAATTTAAGGTGTGGGTGATCCTTAATCATTTGGTTATAGTATAAATTGAATTAATAATTTATATTATAGTATTCCAAAGATTGTTTTAGTGGGTTTTCTCCCCTATTATAGTTTCCCACATATATCTTATGTTCATGTGATGTGTTCTTTTGATTCGTGCTTTTATGTATGTGATTTTATGAAGTTGTTATATAAATTTATGTATGATTTAATGGATAATTAATAGTGAATATAATTTAAATTAAATGTTTGCAAACTATTTCACCCCCCCTCTCGGTGTTTATGCTTCTAATAAACCTATAATAGTACCATCATCCACAATAAGTGACTTGTTGTTGGAGTCAGTATCAATTCTCAAGTGATTATCATGTGAAGATAACATTGAGAGGGCTTGAGAGATTCCATAACATGTCATTATTCTATTTCCTCACCTTATAAAGCTATTAGATAATTTATTCATTGAGTTACACATCCAAATTAGTTTACTAATGATAGGTTTGTGGGTCAAGTCAGCGTTTTACCCAAGCCTATACACACCTATCATCATCATATCATCTTGTACATCCTTTTGTACATATTTTATTTGTATATTTGTGTAAATCATTTTAAATTTATTTTATTTTGCATGTGTTCCTATCTCTCATCACCCCTATCATATTAGTCACATCCTATCTTAATGTCATCCATAAAGTTCTATTCATACCCTAATCAAGTCTTTTCATATAAATATCAAATATTATCATAGTCTAACTTTAGATTAATCACTTAGTCTTAGTGTTAATCATCCCTAGTGTCATAAGACTAAGTCCACCTTATCCATAATCAATCACACATCACCTTGAATTACTCAGTCCCCTAGTCCAAAATAGTCATTTGTCTTAACCTTGTCTTTCCTAGTCACTTTATCCACCATATTATCAACCTAGTCCTAATCAAACAAAACTCATTCCTTTGATGATACTAGTCATTCTATCAAATTTGTATTCATATGTTAATCCTCATCTACATTGAAAAACATTCTTTACATATCAAGATCCTTATCACTAGATTACTTATGTCTCATCAATATTGAGTCATATACATAATCACAATCTTATCAAGCTATTAATCTAATAATCTCATCATTTTTGAGTTGATCATCTTAGTTTAGAGCTAGTCTTAATCTAATCAATCCCTAGTCAAAATCAGTCTCTCAAGTATTCTAGCCCCTATAGAATCTTAGAGCTTGTCATAGCTCACCTAGTCAAATCTTATCAAAATCATCAAGGTGTAGCTCATATCCTAATTTTATATACTTGATTTTGTCTTGCTCCTCAAAACAACACATCACATCACATATTAATCAAACTTTAAGATCACACTATAGAAATTATTTGTCAAAAAAATTTCCACACATCCCATCTTCATCATTTAGTCTTTCTATTCAATCCTTGCACCTTTCAATTGGGTTAGGTGAACCATATCATCCATATTTTATTTTTTATTGATCCATGGGATCTAAAATAGATTTGGTCAATACCCTAATTGAGTAATGCCTCATCGCCAATAGGGATGTGCTCCTTTCTTGCTTCCTTGATATGATCACTCCATGTCCTATATACTTTAACCTCATCTACCCAACATTACCTCTAGTCCACACCCATCCACATTAGACAACCCCTAGTCTTCACACCACCCATTTCCATTCAAACCCTCCATCCATTAGTCATAACCAGTCATCTACCCCTTCTTACACTAGAAAATATAATCCTATCTTGGTAACCTCATCTACTATTAATCCACCCACCCAGTCACCTCAATAAGCATCTTATCCAAAGACCAATACATCCACACCCAAGTCATGAAATTAATAAAATCCCTATAATACTTTTCTTATATCCTTTGAATCCCTCTTCAATTAACTTGTCACCACCAACATGATGGTATATCCACCCATACAAAATATTAGTCCCACCAAGCTTAAGCCCTATTGGTATAAATCAAACCAATACTATATATATCATCAAACTTGGGGGCAAACCATTAATTAATGTCATAATTTTTGAAACTATGTCCAAGATCTCATTGACCATGGTGACATTGAAATCAAGAATGAATTTGATGAGTTTACATCCCTAGTTGAAAAAAAAAGAGGAATGTTAAAATTCCATTCTTGATCTGATCAAGTCCTTCCCTTTCCAAGATAAGATTAAGACACCACATCCATCTTCCATGATTCCCCATATTCAACAAATCATCCATCAAATATGAGTTTGTTCCCCATGACCCTAGTCCTCACTTCTCTCACAAGTCCTTGTTCCATGGGCCTATCTTTGTTGAATATATCATCTCCCCATCATGGAAAAGACCCAATTTAGATAGGTCACTTATAAACACAAAATATTCTATTATCAGCACTACCTCATCAAATTTAGAGTCAATAAAAGTTTTATCTACATCAAGATCATGTTCAATACCAATCTCTGAATTAGATTCCTCATCAAAAACATCATCCATCATAGATATTGTAGCCAATGATGACTATGCATGCCTTTTTGAAGATACCTCTAATCTATCTAGCAATCAATCACCAGACATATCTTTCAATCACAATAAAGATGATGAATTCATAACAGAGTTCTTACAAGATTTATTTATTGAATCTAGTTAGAGTGAATATAATCCTACTCAGATACGTGTATTATAGATAGTCTTAGTGATCCTTTTTTTTATCTTGAGGATATTTTATTTGATGTTAAAATTAGGTCTCCTAAGAACTCCTATGAGGACCATGCTACCCAATCACTACTCATTGGCCTCATCTTACCATCTCCCTAACCTTTATCCATCATAAATCCTTTTCTTCTAGTCAATGATCATTTAATCATCTCCATCCATAAGGATGAATAATAACATACATCATTGGAACCTTATTTGAGAAATATAATATGTGACACAAATACAAAGGCCCAAGATCATTTTCAAAAAATAATACACAATGATTAAATCATCTTTGATCCAATAAGTCCAAATCAAGAAAATTTAGATCATCAGCCTAATCAAAAAGTGTATTCCCTTAATGAAACCCTTTTTAATGCTCTAGTGGACCATCAAAGTAAAAATCATCATCATCTATCAAGTTAAATATCAATCTAAATGGGTAAATCAGAGTCTACATATAATAATCTTAGGGCCGAACATAATTAACTCATTTTTGTAGAGCAATAGCACCAAAATATATATAATATTTCATATATCATTCATAATATAGGCGTACAAATAAATAGGAGAGAATAATCCTCAAGATGAGGATTCAATATTATATTCATCCTTTTATCTCTTAACCTCTCCCAAAATCCTCTTAGATTATTCATAAGACCCTTTCACAAGAGATATCTTATGAGTCTTATTTAAACATTGTATATATTTACAATATAAATAATGTTCATATTAAATTTACTTAATATTCCCCCCATAGTATGAATAAGGGGAGAAACACCATCTTCTATCTCAACAACATACACATGTATTTTTTTGCCTATGTGTTACTTCCTTGCACTTTGATTATGGGAACTAATCAACAAAAAAATGAGAACACTAACAATCATGGGAACCTCCTCCATGGTGGGAACATGCAATAACCACTAGCCATGCAAAAATCAACCAAATCTAGGAACATCAACTAAGCTAATCACAAAAGTAGTGGTAACACTCCTACCAACTACTTTTATCAAGAGCATCTCCTATTTTAGTATTAATGGTCTAAATATATTGTACTATCACACTTCTTATGGGATTAGATTTTCAAATTACTTGAACAAGGATACATCCCTTTTCTTATTTCATACTATAGAGAACATGATAAAAATAAAAAGTGCCACTATTGTAAAATAATACCCCATCATTAGTGGCTAAGGAGAGGTACAAGTGTCCTCCATCCTCCATTTTTTTCCACCCTCCAGTGTAGTTATTTAGTATAGATAGTCTTCATCACTATTTTGACCAACTCATTCTTTATCATTTGATTCAATTGAAAAAGTAGTTTTCACTTCCCAATCACATTATTCATTTCTTTTTTAGAAATAAGAGCCTTCTCTTTTAGTTTCCCTTTAAGGATATCTTGTGCTCTTTGTCTACAATATTTAACACCATGTCCAGGTTTTTTACAATAATGACAAAGAAACCCTTTCCTTGATCTCTTAGATCTATGTTTTTTTCTAGATTAGAAATGGATTTGTTTTTATTTTTCACATACACAAGACTTTCCTCAGGAGCAATATTCTTATTTTCTTCATCTATCAATGAGGAAATTAGACTTTCTAAGGTAGGATTTACTTTACTTACTGTAAAAACCATGTTTGAATAACTAGCTACCATATTATTTAATAAGATATATTTTACATCATCTTCAGCTACATCTACTTTTATTCCTACTATCTTATTTAAAATGGAATGAAACTTACTTATATGTTTTACTATGTTGTTGCCTTCTTCCATTTTGAGTCCAAATATCTTCTAGTTTAGGGTCAATATTACACTTCTTATTTGTGATCCAAACAACTTGTTCAATGTTTCCCAAATAACATTTGAAGTCTTTGATAGGTCTATATGATGCAAGTACACATCAGATAACCCTAGACCAATAATTATCGTTACTCTTCAATCCTTGCTTTCCCAGTTGATGACTTCATCTACATTAGTTAGTTTTGGTATTTTACCACTTGTAATCTCCCATAAGTCTTTGTCAGTCAAATGAAATTATGTTCTAACTTACCAGGTATGAAAATATTTGACATTAAATTTTTTAATATAATTTATTTTTTCCATTTTGACTTCACATAATCTAGATGTCATGTTCAAGAAAAAATATCTAGTTACAATTAAAAATTGACATGACAATGAAAAAAATAATTTGACAAATACATTTTTTGACTCTAACCTTAATTCATAACTTTACACAAGTAAATAATGACTATGGACATTATAAAAACTTTTTTAAAAACTACATTTTAATATTTTGACTTAAGACACACAAACTTAGTAATTAAGAAGAGACATATAAAACTAAATTAATGGACAATAAATTTTTTTAAATGTGAATTATAATTGACATACCAAGAATAATACTCAAGGAGACATGAATATTGTATGATGCCCATTTAATAATATTAACATCAAAGTGAAATAATATTGATACATTAGATTTTGACTCATTTATTAAGCTATAAATACTAATATGAATAAAACTAAATACTAAATACATTGACACATTGAATAAAAAAATCAATGAATAGATATTTAAATATTATTCCATTTGACAATTATGATAGTATGGACTCATTTATTTAGATTTGGACTACATTAACTCTGTGGACATTGATGCCATGTGAGCTGAGTGGTCGACAATAGATGTTTCCTTTCAAATTGATTTGGTACAGCTGCAAAAAAGATTCCACCAATTATGCCAAGATAACCATTGGAGTGTGGTTGATGTGGATGAAACAAAAACACAATAATATATTTCACAGAATTATGGTTTCATGGAGAGATTGTTGCATTAGATCACAAAATGTCATTCATAAATCTATACAAACTCAAACATCTATGTAGTTCCATGTATATACCCAATGGCAGTCTATTTTTGGCAAATAACAAAATATTTATATTACTGATATTAATATAATTGATGCATATGAAAATAAGATGCTGACAGAGTTATGGCATGGTACTTAAAATCTCATTCTTCATACGTACAGGATCATAGATGGATCCGATACTAGATAAAGGTGTAAATCAAAGTCTTCATATAATAAGCTTAGATCCAAACATAATTAACTCATTTTTGTAGAATAAAGCACTATAACATATATTATATTTCATATATTATTCACCATATAGGAGTATAAATAAATAAGAGAGAATTCTCCTTAAGATGAGGAGTCAATATTATCCTCATCCTTTTATCTCTCAACCTCTCCTAGAATACTCTCATATTTTCCATAAGAATATTTCACAAGAGATATATTATGAGTCTTATTTAAAAATTTAATATATTTACAATGTAAATAATGTTAATACTAAATTTCCTTAATACAATATCCTCTGGTGAAGACCAAATTCAGGCACCAAGGAGAAGTCAAGATATAATCAAGTCTAAAAATCAAAATAATGTCAAAAGTAGTATCACGATGGCCAATAATCTTTAAAATACTTTGATCAAATATAAACATCAAATTCAAAGTGTATTGGATCCCTTAAATACTTTTGTCATATGGCACCAATCACATGAAAAATGGTTAACTTCTCCAATAATGTATATGACTATTTGTCGTAATTATTAAACACCCATCACACCTTCCTATCACACTCTCACAATCTCATCAATTCCTACCATCCATTCAAGACCAATACACCACCATAATCATCAAGATATAATTCAATCCATACCTCACATCACCTTCCTAGGAAGTAATGTTTCTCATAGGGGTGATGAAGACACCTAGTCAAATGTTTGGAGGGGTCTCAATCAAGAGTCAACAAAATTCACAATGATATCAACACATCCAAAAACACCAACATGATCCTAGCATCACATCTCTATAAAATATATGTTGTTTGAAAATCATAAGAATGTCTACATCCTACATATTTCATGCCTCTAATAAATCTAGATGCTAAAAACACTTCATTCATCCAATGGTTAAAACCATTCTTTTGGCACCTTAAGCAAGTACCATGATGAAAATCAATTTCTAGCATCATGGTAAAATTATCTACCTTGTACCTCAACATTTGTGTGAAAAAATCCATTCCTTGTTAGTTCCATCCATGCCATCCTTGTCTATTGTATCCCTTTATCCATATATCATACCCATCATTTTCCATCTTGAATCCTACTATGTCCATTATTTCTTCTATTCTTGAGATTTTTAAGGATGTGGAAGATGTTTTGAGTAATATTCTAAAATCATTTTGGAATATCCTCCAATGGACACTCAAACAACTAGATATTTGGTTCCTTCATAATGTGGTCATTGGCAATCCCTCATCTATTATTCTTTGGTCCTCATCACTTTTTCAACATCACCATCATCTTTTTTTCATTCCATCCATCATTTTATCCATCCTTATCTAGGTTTCTAGGATTAGTATTACCTTTTTTAGTAACCCCTTTTGTATAGTGTATGTTCATAGTCTAAAACACCCTAAAAATTGAAATTTTCCAAAAAAACCTAAAAATTATTAAATCCACAAAATCCCAAAACCTCTAAGTTATCTTATCTTATGTCTTGAGTATCCTAGTCATCTTATCCTATGACCTATTTGTCCATCTCATTGTCATTTTACCCTATCTTATATCCTAGTTGTCTTATCATCTTGTCATCTTTCCTTGTCCACTAGTGGTCCTCTCATCCAAGTCCTTATCTATAAATAAATCCTTATCCTAGTAACTAGTCTACTCTAAGTCCATCCCTTGTCTAAGTTCATATCCTTAATTAAAATTGATGCAGAGCTTAACTCAAACTTTCTTTGTCAAACTCTAGCTATAACCTCTTTCTAATAGTGCTTTTGGACAATTCATGAAATAATATCTGTAATACCTGTTCACAATTATTCATGATATCATGCTCTATTGATTCAATTAACTGTACACTATCAATAAACACATTCTATAAATTATATCAAACTTTGTTCGTGAACTCTTTGTACCTTAGTGATATTTTCTTCGATGATCAATGCCAACATGGTCCTTAAAGAGGACATCAGAACACAATAAATATTTCATTCACATTTTGACTTATTTCACATAATACCCTCTTTATATTCCTTATTATATCATCACTCAAGCTCTCTATTCATTTTATTTACACAAGCACCTTTTAAACCTTATTTCTTACTGGCCTTGTTAGTGGATTGTTAACCCTAGTATGGATATGTACCTTCATTCAATTAAAATACAACATATAATTTAAGTATCATTTTCCAATATTAATTTTCATGTGAAGTCTTGTTCCCATACATGAGTGATATAAACATGTACGAACAATACTTTTTTCCTTAAAAACCACTAAAATATTATTTTAAACCTCAATACATTTCTACACACCTAATTCCAACCAATTTTTATGGTTAAAACTATTTATTTCCTTAAAACCCTACTCTTAGGGTTAGTAGGGACTATATAGACCTGCGAACCATCAAATAGCTCTAAATAATATTTCTTAGGGTTTCAAATTATCTAATCACTTATTAAATGTCTGTATAATTACCTTACAATGTTTTCATTTGATAAACAATTCATTATAAACCACTATGCATCCACAATCTCAAAATATTAGTCCTTACTAACTGTATTCAACTAACTGAAGATAGGGGTTAGCAAGATTTATTATTATTGAAACATTAAAGAACCCTATAACCTACAATGAGGTTCAAAACACTTTATTTGACTATACTAAGTCCCTTAAAATCTCATTTTAATCCAACACAAAGTTAATTACAATGTATCTCGATCTCTAAATAGGGTGGTTATTGTAGTCTATAAATATGGTACACAGAGTTTATAAAGTTTCTATTTTGATTCATCCAAAAATAATCCAACTCCTATACTCTTACTTCCTTTAGTGACCTTACTCACTCATCTCCATCCCCTTTTGGATCATAAGACA
>JARHVA010002135.1:502500-510000 GCA_037957365.1 Torreya grandis | reverse complement strand
ATTCCCTCAATATTCTTAATTAGTCAAATTAGGCCTATTAGACCTTCTTTTTATAATTAAATCTTGCTCTCACCTACCTTAGTCAGACACAAACCCATAAATAGTTGGATAAACCTTGTAATAGATCAAAAAACATGTTTCACAATTGAAACAATCATTAATTATGCCAGTTACTACCCATAAGGACCAAAACCACCATTATGCCTAATAGAGACCTAATGCAATTAGGCATTCTCAAAGCACACGTTTCACCTTGACCACCTTGGAATAAATTAATACTCAAAAATTGATGAAAAAATTAAAACATAATTCAATTACACCAATTATAATCTCACATTAATTTACCAACACAATTTATCTCATTTCAATCCTTCAACCACACCATTTGGTCTACTCACAATTAGGCCTTCTCACTGCCAAAGAGCTTGCTTTGAATATCTCAAGATTAAACTCAATTTTTTCACATAAAAATATAAAAAAACATTTATAAAACATAAATTACCTTATGTTCATCACCATATCCATTATAATTCACCATACATGGAAAAATATCTCAAACAAACCACTTTCATATGCTCACTTAAAACTACAAACAAGATTCAAAACCCAGTCAATAAATTTTGAATTTCACACCTTCATAGGAGTTTATAATGAAAATAAATAAATTTAAATTAATAAATTATACATATATAATAAAATAATTTTTATTTTATTATTTAAATCTTTTCATAATGACTCAAGAACATCATTCTCACTAACACACAAAAAACTGCCTAAATGCTCCAAAACATGGTCATGGAAACCAAGACATAAAACACCTATGTGAACAATTTTATGAAATAAAAATGGGTTTATATTATCATTAAACATACTAAAAAAATATTTAAATAAATATATTACAATTTTCAATATAAATATTGGTCTTACAAACAAATCTCATATCGTCACCTTACATAGACCTTACTGTGTTATAGATGTCACTTTGAGAGTAACTTTATGATTGTCTATGATCATATAAAAATAATATATTAAAATGGTATATGTTATATATGCATTTAAAAATAAACCCATGAATTTTTATCCATTCCTAATCCACTACAATCCATCCTTAATTTCATTCTCATTTCTGCTTGGTTTTCTCACTATCTTCCCCATTAGGCCTTTTTAGTAATAGGCCAACTTCCCTAAAAAGTTTACAATTTTTTAAGTATATAAAATGTTAATAAAATTAAATAATAAAAAAATAAAAGTCTCACACATTATCATCCAATCAATTTTATGTTTTGACCTGGTCAACCCTACCTGTTACATCAAAAATATGAGAAATAAGGGGTTTCATGTAGCTTCCACTCACTCTTCTGATAGAGAAATGCAACCTATAGTAACTTTGGAGAGTCATATAAATTTTATTAACAAAAAAATATATTTTAAAATCTATTATAATCCATTTACAATAACATATTTTATATCAGGTCACAGTGAGGGTTTTAAGGCACTAAAACCTAGTTTTCATTCTTAGCAATCATTCATAAATGATTACTTCTTAACTCCAAAAACAATGATAGTAAATTTGAGATAGGAAAATTCAAAAACTTCAATTTATGTCTTAATATATCATTTAAATGTTTCATATGCCAATGAGCATAATAAAATCCTTCTTAGGGCTGTAACACTACATTATATGCACACAAAAAACCTCCACACCAATTTTCATGATTTTTCCTTTAGAATTTGACCTTATACTTGGTAAAAAAAATTGACAAAAAATATCACACCTCTAAAAATTATCTTATGAGATATGGTACCGTGGAAACTAAACTTGACCCCTCATTAGGCCATACAAGGTCTCTTTGCACTTTAAGCCTTGAACTACCAATCATACTTAAACATTAAACATATCTTAAAACCTATTGAAATAATCTCAATACCTCATCCTCATGTCATATAACCTCTCACAAGCCTCATACTAATCACCTCATCATGCTACCAAGCCTTTACCTTCTCACTTGGTCTCTTCATGCAATGACGAAGCCTCAAAACTGATCTTGGAACTATTTTGAAGGATTATTTGTCTCATTATAATTATTACACAAATTTATACACTCTATCATTCATGTAATAACATATATAACCAAGATTCATTATGCTTCATGCATACACCTTCTCACAGGGCTAGACTAGGCTTTTCAAGACACTTAGTACTCAAATATTTGAACTTAAACTAGATAAATCTCAATAATATCAACCAAAAACATTCTTAAACTAGTATTATATAAATACAAGACTACTCTCAATATTCTCATGATCTTTTCACACCACAACATTATACCAAGATCTCATACATAACTCAAAGACTACTAAACCATGCTCATGATATAATAATGTTTCTTAAAACTAGCCCTCAATAATATGTTTACCTTGTATCTTGATATTTAAACTTGTAATCAACCTCATAACAATTACCAGGTTGACTTCTAATTCTCTCTTAACTAAGAGACTAAAGGTTGCCTTCAAATTCTCTCTCAACTAAGAGACCAAAGGTTGCCTTCAAATTTTCTCTTATCATAAGGCTTCTTTGTCAAATAACACTTCACCATGCATGGCCTCAAATTTTACCTTGAAATTAATTAAGTTCATCTTGAATTTTAAATCAATGATAAAATCAATGCCAGAACACCAAAAAAGTGAAAATAACTCAATAATCTCCCCCTTTGTCATTGATAGAAAACACTCAAATAAAGTTGATCATTCACGTCTCCCTAGGTTGGATCTTATACAAACTGACTTTTATCCCAAACTATAAATTTCTCCCCCTTTGACATTAATGATATAGGGTCATCTCTTGATAGATACCATATGATCTTTGGACCTAAAACATGATTTCTTCCCTATACAAGATCAATCTTCCTCTGATCAACCAAATAGGAACTCAAATCATAAATGTACCCAACCATGCTCCCCTTATCTCCATGAAATATTCAAGGACTATCATGAATGTGACTTGGCTTGATCAAGCGATCATATAAATTATTTTTAACCCATCACTTTCAATCACACCTCCAATAGACTATTGATTGAACTTTGGATTTAAAATAATTAATACTAAGCTCCCCCTAAGACCAGGCATCCTTCATGATTTTGCTTACTAGATGAGTGCCTCCATAAAGCTTAATGGAGTCACCTATTATCTAGGGTAAAAAAAAACATAAACTTAGGATATTCCTATATCTCTATGTATTTAATATATTGATATGTCTTCATGACCCTCTTAGGATTGAATATCCCTTTTGTCTTGATCTCTTTAGTCATCATTTGAATAAGATTCTAACTTGGTTTATTTGTCTTGACTCCATTCATAATCTAAACTAATATGGAACTCTTGACACTCCTTTGCATATGAATTATGATCCACCATGGCAAATAGTCCACTTGGACTTGTAGACTAGTCATCATTCACCTTAGCTACCTTTGGTTTCCACTCACTATCTGTTTTCTTTCTTCAACTCTAGGGGCCTCAACTTTCTTGTTTTAACTTGAGAATCCATGCTTATATAACTTTGAAATATGACAAACCTTTTGACAATTGAAACACACTATTTTTCTATGGAAACACACCATGACCCATACCTCTTTAATGATGACTCTTTTCATGGTTCTAATCATATTCTTTCTTGGAGGGACTTTTAAAATGCCTTGCTCTATTACCAAATTGGTTACATGAATACCAATAACCATTGAAATAATTAACATACCTTATAACATTAGGCTACTTGATAGTATTAGTATTCATTCTTCCATCATGCTCATACCTTGATTGACCATTAAACTTTAAGGTTTGATTCTCCTTGATTACAATAGTATTATTCTTTTGGTCTCCATTTAAACCAAGATATGTTTTGTCATTAGCAGTATTTTGGCTACTTAGGTTGTTGTCTAGATCATTGGTACTCTTTTCAAGATTCATAAATGTCTTCACCTTACTTTATTCTTGATGAAACTTAAATTTTAATTAATCCACTTTAGTTACATACCTTGCACATTATTCTTCTTTAGCCTTTAGGCTTTTAGTGACAATCTCAATTTGAGTATACACTTTAACTATTTCTTCTTGTTCCTTGGAGTTGTTGCTCAATTTATCTTCAACAAAATTTATTTTCTCCTCATATTGTTTTATAATATACCTCATCACCTTATTCTTATCCTTCACCATATTTAGTTCTCTTAGAAAATTCATCAACTTAGACTCAAAGTCCACCTTATCTTCTTATTCATCTGAATCACCAATAACACCTCGAAACCACATGGAATCTTCTTGATTTGAACAACTTGATTCCTAAAACATGAAGAGAAATTAATTAAAATTAGTAATATCACCTTCATGGTCACCCTCAAAATCACTTATCTCACTCTCATCAAATGAGCTGCAGTCTTCCTTGGTGTACAAGCTTCATTTTCTCTTCAAAAACTTCTTATCATCATATTTTTGAAGCTTTTCTTACTATTATCAGACCTATAGGACTTATTATCATCATCATGAGCTTCATCATTATATTTTACCTCATTATCTTGTGTATTCTTCTCCTTTTACTTATTTTATGCCTTGAATGCAACTTCCTTATTTGCAGGTCTTCCTTCACTTATCCTTATCTCATAGGTTGTTAGGGTACGAAGAAGTCAATCCATATATAAATTTTCTAGATCTTAACAAAAGATATTTTAAAATTAAACTTAAGAGTTATAGATCTTAAAACCTTTTTAACAATAGTATATTCTTTCAATTATTCACCTAGGCCTCTTATGATGTTGACCACTTCATCAACCCTCAACAAGTAGGTTGCAATGGTCTCATCTTCATTCATCCTTGGTCTTTAAAAATATATTCTATGGGTTTTAATATTATCCAAGTTGACCTTTGAGTCTCCCTCATGGATAGTCTTCAACTTGTCCCACATTTATTTAGTATAAATATAATGCATCACCTTCACAAGTTCTGCCTCTGATAGGCTATACATAATACCATTCATTGATTTTGAATTATTGTCACTAGCCTTCTTACTTGATATATTTGTAGGAAGAATAGGGGGTGTAATATATCCATCCAAAACTTATTTCCAAACATCATAACCTTAAGACATAAAATATGTTATGATATTGACACTCCAAAAATAATATTTAGATCCATTAAACAATGAAGCCTTACTTGTAGAGAAACCACCTTATGCTTGACTATCCATATTTGCTTACTTAGGATCTCCTTTAGGATATTAGTTCTATATTGATGTCAACATACCCCCATTTTTGAATATTAGGACCCTTTAGATACTTTGAACCTTAACCTTGAAACCATGGCTTGTGTTGATCATTATTAGAATTTGAGGATCATCCACTTTAATCAAAGTAGGCTTACTAATCTATGGTCTTTCTTTGAGCTTGCCTAATGTTGTTATAATTATTCTACATGTCTTATAGTTTTAGGTTTCATGGAGTCTTTACTGATGGATCATGCTTAAAAAATCCTAGCATAAACCCTTGGTTTAAATTTACATTCGGTAGGAGCAAATTGGTAGGAACATTTCAAATTACTTTGGACTTAAGTTTAATTTTCATGTTAAGGATTAGTTGTATTTCTGAACATGACCAAACCTTAACTTGAAAGTCCTACCTAGTCCCCTTTATTATCCCCCTTTTGTTTCCTATATTTTTAACCAAGTCTAATGTTCATATTGGTAGGGTCACTTTTAATTTTTCTAACATGGTCCCTTTGTTACTTATTTTATCCTAAATCCTTAACACTAAGGCCCCATTCATGTTTTCAAACAAGAAAAATACCTTATTCTTAATGCTTTAGCCTAAGACTTATTTGTAACCAAGTCTAACTTTCCTATCAATAGTGTCCTTTTATTTTCCTAAGCACAGTCCATTTATTACCTACTTAGCCTAAAGCCTTAACAATAAGGCCCCGTTCATGTTTATTAACATGAAGGAGACCTTAGTCTTAACATTTTAGCCTAATCTTATTTCATCCTAGGTCCTAACTTAAAAACCTTGCTTCTTTACAGATCTAACGATCCATGTTTCATCATTCCTCTTGATCCAATAGAGTGACGAGAAATCCCAATGAACCTAAGCATTTAGTCCTTTAGACCAATCATGTACAAGCATTTTAATCATGATCAATAACTCTTGACTCATCATAGATTTTAATTGGATGGAATAAGAACAACATTGAAAATTCAAAAATACCCCAAAATCCCTACAAAGCTGCTATGAAACACTCTCGCATTCGAATATAGGAATTTTATGAGCTTAAATTTGACATTCATGTAACCATCATTTAACATATATGATGATGTATTTGATGTTTGTGCGACTATCAACTTTAAGCCAATAAAAACTAAGAACTTCATGAGCTTAAATTTGATATTCATGCAACCATTATTTGACATTTGTGAGGATGTATATGACATCCACAAGATTATCAAATTTAAGCCCATGAAACCTATTGATCTACTACCTTAAATTTGACATTCATGCGACTGTCATTTGCAATCCATGAGGTTGTCATTGACATCTGCAAGGCCATCAAATTTAAGCTAATAGATTGTATTGTATACTAATGGGACCCTTCAAAGGATGTTTAAACACTTGAGATATTTAAACTGTAAATAATGAAATGATATCATAGTCTAAGTTTATGTAGGAATGAATTTAGTATAAGTCTATATCCTAAGATCCCCATTGCATTTTTTTGAATGCCATGAGCCTTATACTAGAGACTTATATTAAGTCTTATTTTAAAAGGGTCCTTGTGACATAAAACTTAGCCTAAATGATTTAAAAAAATATTTTATCATGTTTATTAATGAAATAAAAACCTAGGTTAAAATCTAGCATTTGGTTCTTATATCACTTTGACTCCTTTAGGCATGTTTTAAGAGCTTAGCATATATATTTTAGTCCAAAGTATGCATTGTGTTAATTAGATACAATGTAAATTTTGGCTTTAAATATTTAGCCATGGTCCCTTTTTTGTATAAATCCTAAAAAACTTAGGCATAAACACTTTAGACTAAAATTTATTTCATGTTTAATAAACATAAAATGAACCTTATCCTAAGGTATATAAACCTAAGTCCCCACCTAAATAATGATACTAATTAAAGTTATCACTCTTTTGTAGGATAAATCACCCATACTTCATCACAAAGATTAATAAAATGGAGTGAATGAATTAGTGATTTTAATGCTATCAATTTATTAGACCAGTGGTGTGTATCCGCTTAGATCATGATCAATGGTCCACACTTGTTCTTAAGAATATAACCTAATGGATTGCATCTACTAGAGAATTTTCAATAATCCCTCAAATGCCCATGGGAATGGCACATGGTAAGTACACATTCACTACATATAATGTAGGGCCTAAGAGGCTCATAAAGATGCCAAGTGTCATAACCATAGGGCCTGACACAAATCAACCAATAATTCTCAAGCCCTGAC